>CM030189.1:12660355-12872855 GCA_017639675.1 Aplochiton taeniatus
GGGTTAACCTGATGAAGCGGACCCTCCGTTTGACAGACAGAGAAACAGCGTGTGAGCGGTGCAGACCGGAGAGAACCATTTAAGAGGCATGCACCGTTCCTTGCCTTGAAATCAAACATACTCCAGGGAAATCTTGGAGAGCAAGATCTTTACTATTCTTAAAATGTTTGTTCTTTCACATCCTCGTCAGAGTTTGCCTTTGTAGCTTCTGTTGTTTTGGGGGGATACATTTTTTTGTGGGGCATTCAAAACCCAATGACTACGTACTCAATTTCATGTGAGTAAAGTTCTTATAGTATAAAGTTTAAAAAAAAAGTTAATATTTATTACAAACCTACCTGCTGATTAACTGGAAAGTTTCGGTTGATCTTCTTCACCTGTACAATTGAAAGAAAACATCAGTGGCACAACACGGTTTGCATCTTTTCCATTCTCCCTCAGGCACACAAAGCTTATCCAATCTAAACCCGTAGTATGTGTCCTCAGGATCCCAGGAGTCCGTCTGGCATCTGTTCTAGGAACAAATCAACAAAAACCCTTCCTTCTAAAAAAAATAGTCTTGAAACAGCCCCAGCCCCCGCCCCCTCCCCCTCATCCCTCTGTTTTTCGATATAAGGAACCCTGCTCAAGTAAAGCTACTTCATTTATTCAACGTATGCAAATTGCAAAATGGGATAGATAGAGTCGTTCCCATAAGGACCTGAGGCTTTTCCCAAAAAAATCCATTTCCCTCTCAGTGGTAATAAAAGCAAGGAAACCACTGGGAGAGCAGCGATGCTTTAAATTAAAACACTCTGCTCCGTTCACAGGTATCAGACGCTGCTAATCCACGCCACGCTATCAATAGAACTCTCTTCTCAGTAACCAAGCGCCAAATTACACCCTCCACACTTGCCCCTGTGTCTTCCCCGGAAGGCCAGCACAATTTCTCAGCCTCTTATTTTCCAAATGGCATTTTCTAAGTGCAGGGCCCTCCGAGGAAACCATATGTTTACTTTTTCAATGTTATAATGGAGATTGGCTGATTACGGACGATACGTGAGCTGGGTTGTGATTGGACCAGCCCAGGTGACTGTTCCGGATCAATCTTCGAATGCATTGTACCAACGCCGGGCTTCTATCACATGTGTGCACCGTAGGAAGGACTGCTACTACAGCGCAAGGAGAGATGTTCAATTATCTGAGACAACGCAGAGTGATGGGTTACATTTATGACACTTCACGTCTCTGGAAACGGAGGTCCAAGCTAGAAATGGCGGTGTAGTCATGGACGCATATCTAAATTTCAACAGCCACATCGACTCGGTAATAAAATCAACATACCATCACCTCCATTATATAGCAAGACTGAGGAATCTGTCCCAACAAGACTATCAATAACCTATTCATGTATGTATTACCGTTTGGCTAGACTACTGTAAAGGTTCTCTCTCGGGGTCTTTCTAAATAAATGGTTAGATGATTGCAGCTTGTTCAGATTGTTGCTACTGACTTTTTAACAAAGACCAAAAAATAGGAACACATCAAATCAATTCTCAGGTCACTACACTGGCTCCCTGTGTGTCAGAGAATTCATTTTGAAATGCTGTTGTTCAATGTACTGTTGTAGATTTCGTTTCTACAGAAAACTAAATAGTTTGGGGCCATAATACATCCCTGGCATGCCAATACAACATGACCTTCTTGACCCCACAGATCATCCGGAACAGCTCTGAGCTGTTCCCAGAGTTACAACAAACACTAACGCTACTTGTCTTATGTAAAGCACACTGAATTGCCTCTGTGTATGAAATGTGCTATACAGATACATTTGATTTGATGAAACAAGTCGTAGGGTAGTAATCGTGTACTTCAGTACAGCCAGTAACCGGAAGTGTTTTATTATGTTTTGTTATTTATTGTAGAGCCGACAGTTCCGTGGGAAGAAGCGATAGACGAGTCATACGGGGGGGGGGAAAGAACAAAAAAAAAACTCTGCTACAGCGAATCAGCAGCCGAGGCAGAACAGCGAGGCTGGTGAACAAAGGTGAGTCCAGTGGAAGTGGGATGCCGGGGATTTGTGGCAAAATCAACAACAAAACGACTTAAGGAAATAGGGACATGCAGTGAAGAATCGCGCCAGACCGTACAAGCCGTGTCAGATCCAGCAGATAGAAGTAACCAGTGGCTGTGGCTAAAAAGGAAGGGTCCAATATGGGCGCAAAAGTAAAGAATATCACGTAAAAAAAACAACTAAGAAAGCGATTTCATCTCAGGACGAAAGTATAAAGGTAAGCTTTCCTGCTGAGCGTGATTTTACCAAGCAAGCAGGAATAGAACAGGGAGAGAGTTTCTCTTTTCAGGTGACAGTGAGTATCTCTGCAGAGCGGACGAAAAGAGCCTGCTTGAACAGAGTTGGGATGTTTCACAGCTTAATAAATAATCTTTTTTCATTTTAATTATCTGGCCATGCCGAGAGTGGATATAGAGGGATAGCCCTGAGACCTCATTGCTCACTGTTAAGCCTTCTGGAGGTGTCAAGGGCTCGAATTAACAAAACATCCAGGATGGAATGTTGAAATATTTGCTCTCATCCCAAATCCATTCTAAAGTATTGGTTTTGGAAGTGCTCATCTTGGATTATGGCACAATGGATATTATAACACTGTGTATTTTGAAAAAAAAAAAAAATTATAACTTTCTAGAAAAGTAAATGTAAATAAAAGTAAATATTCTGATATCTTCTCTGTCACGGTCCCTCTTACTGGCTGGTTGAAGGTCCGAGATCATTCAGGACCAAAATGAACTAGAGACATTAGAAACCCGGTCTATCACAGAACCAGCACAGGATGAACATTGTAGCCTTGTAGAATACGGTATCAACACTGCAATATATGCCTCACAAGAAATGAGAAATAACATTTGGAATTTAAGAGATATACGCAAACAACCCAGCAAAATAATCTGCCAATAGAACACGAAAATTGTCTTTATAAGTATGTCTTGAAATAAGCAAAATAATCCAACATTCAAAAATGCTCGGAAAATAATTGATCTTATATTAAGAAATATTAGATACAGTATATTGGCTCGATACAACATATTTGGTCTTGCTTCGAATTCTGTTTTTGCAGTGGATGCCCCTCATTTGTGTTAGTTCTATAGAGCTCTGCTTTGTAATATTAGGGCTGCGGACCCTTTATACCTTGGTAAAAGGGCAGCGTGGTGCGCCCAAACCACCCTTTCAATCTCCCAAACAAGAGGGGAAATGAGTCACCCATATTATGCTCAGCCTGTCTCTCACTTAGACCGCTCCAAATGAGCCGGCGTACCATTAGCGCCGGATGACTGTGACCTCTCTCACGCAGGGCCCTTTGGCCACACTATAATTACGTTTCCCAGAGGTCTCCAGGTGTCAAAACGCGAGGCTGCGCGCCAAGTAGGGTGGAGGTTTTTGAATGTGGTACCGGCAACAAAAATTAAAAACGAAGAATCTGTACAGACAGGCAAGTGTTTCATCTACAAAGTAGCACGGCGCTCACGTTACGTTTAGGCAACTAATTTGGTTTGACGGATTCAATTGGAGGACATGTGGCTGCGGATACAAGCTAGCTTTGAACAAACACTTCACAATTGTCTTTGTTTGCGTGGAGGCTTACACAACTCGAAGCTCAAAAAACAACAGTAGCCTTTTCCCTAGCTGAAGAGCGATGTTCAAACAGAGCAATGGAGTACAAGGTTGCATACAATTGAGTTCTTTGTCATTTGCTTGCCCTCCCTGGGCTTCATTATTATGTCATTTGATTTAATGAATAATAGATAATACAAGTGCATAGATTTTGCTTGGGGGAGTAAGTGTATGCAGCAAGGCCCAAGTGCCTACACTGCTCTTGTGACCTAGGCCTAGGGCCTTCAGAAACACTGTAAGTGTAGGCTTACCTACTCGCGTAAAAAATAACATTCCTAATGATGCGACATTTTCAATTACACACTGAACTGGCCACCGTAATCAACGGGAAACACAAGACATACCAGGAATCGTTAACTATCAACGCTGTCATATAACCATCCCTTGGATAAAGTGCTGCGCTTGTGTTGTTACTTACATTGTGCTTGGTTAGAGCCGATATGTTTGTCGCTATTGCTTGAAGCCAATCTAGGCAGTCTTCCGGGGAGGGACACTGGATGATTCCACTTCCAACCCCATCCACAGCTATGACTTGAAATGCATTTTTCCTATGGGAACGCCAATCAGACAAAATTCAAAACGACCACACGTTTACACACCAAGATGGACGGGGAAATCAGAGTCCTGGGTTCCCTGGCTTACCATGAAAACAAATCCATTTGGTCTTGCTTTGTGGTACTCATTTTTCAAAATGTACACCGAAACCACTCTATAACTTTAATACAAGGAAAAATCTCTAACGTTTATATTTATTATTTAGGAAAAAAAGCATTCAAGGACTGCTAGCGCACACAGAAGCCTCTTTTCCCACCACTGCCTGGGGGCAGACCGCTCTCTCCAAACAGTCCCGAGATTTAGAAAGGCAGTTATCTTAACACAATAGCCTTGAAGACCCTCGCCCTGGGTACATCATCATCTCAGCCAGCCAGCCAGCCAGCCAGCCAGCGGTGGTACCGGGATGAATGGGACAAAAAGCCTTCAGTTGTAGTGACTCACCTGCAGATGTCCGAGCCGGGGACGTGCTGGGACAGGCGCGAGTGGAGCAGCGGGATGAGGCGCAGGTCCACCCATCTCTTCTCCCAGCGCAGGCCAGGTGACGTGGGCCAAGACGAGCAGGACAGGGTGTCCTGAGGGAGGGTGGGGGGGGGGTTGGAACAGATGGAAAAGAGAGAGAGAGAGAGAGAGAGAGAGGACCTCGTTGTTTCACAAGTTCAAAGGTTTTCTGAACGCCGGACAAAGTTGAGAGCCGGAGCCTTTTGCTACAGCTAGGCAGGGTGCACCGAGGCAGCGAGCCCGCTCAAGGCCCTTTCTCAGAGACACAGAGTGATAAAAGGACGACAGAGAACCATTGGCTGCCATTAGGAGCCTAACTGACGTGCAGCCGCATCGCTGAAGTGAGCTAATCACAGACAGGGAATCCGTTGGAAGCGGCACTTGGTACTCGAGGACGTACAATTGCTGCCTACCGTGTTGTTAGGGTGGTAGTTCAAGTGCAGGCCGCTGTCACAAAGTGGGGAGGACGTGCCACTGCTCTGGTCGCTGGGGACACCTAGGAGAAGTGACAGTCAGCCACAAACGGGTCCTCGAGCCTGCAGCTCCCCCATCCACGTCTATTTTATGGGCGGCAATTGAAAGCCGTTGCCATCGGACAGAGTTTGCGAATCGCTCTAAGCACCTCTCAAAATGACTAAACCCTCTGGATTGTTTACACTGGAAGCTCGGCAGGAAAATCTATTCGAATGCAGTTTGTTATTCATTGAAGACCAATTGGTTGTTTTTCACTCAACTTCAGATCGGTAGAGGTTACACTTAATTCGTTTCGTCTTGGCACAAACTGAGATCAATGCTTGGGTGATCCCCTCAAATTGAACTATGAAGGAGATGAAGGGGGATTGTGTTCACTTACATGTGCAATCTTCACACACGGGGAGTTTCAAAAACGCTGGCGTCCTTTTCAGGAACGAGACGGTGAGTGTGACTTCTTCGCCGGCATTTCTCAAAACCTGCACCTGAAAACCGAGGCACATTTCCAAACGTTTAGTGAGCCAGTGCATTTCTGGATAATCTACAGCAAAGAGTCCGTGCTAAGCACTGGAAGCAAAGATAGAGGCAATTTCGCTCCTCGAGCACTATGTAATGGTTAGATATGCTTTGGATAAGGCTGCAAAATAGGTTGTATAGGTCCCCAAGATAGAGATCTGCAAATAAGATAAAGTGTTCCGACTTGCAGTATCAGTGAAATACGAGGTAGAAAACGACAGCTCACCACTTCCTCATGGCGATAGCTTCTCACATTTATCCCGTTGATCTAGAAGCAACAATGTTAAGGTCAGTTACAAAAACACCAGCGCCGTAGCACACAACGCACTTCTCCAAATAACAGGAATTCAGGAGGCTACCATCTTTTCTCAGTGATTGCCATGTGTGCGAGTAAACAAATCGGCTGACATTCAGGCCGGACCCCACACACGCCTGTTTCCAATCTGCCGAAGTCAACAAAACCATGGCTGACTGAGCTAACAGGTTCCCCTGCTCGACGTCTGCGGCGAGCGCAGGAGATAGCACCGAAAAGGCACCGAGCGAACGGCACGGTGTGCTGACAGCAGGCGACATATGGCACATGCAACATTAATGACGCACACATCACTTTGCATCGTGGGGGAAAAGAGTGTCTACGCGCATTGACACAACCTGAATGAAACATAAACAGCGCTGAGTGCTCACCTGAAGGATGCCGTCCCCGATGAAAAGCAGCCCGGAGAGTTCTGCTGCAAAGAGCACATCGACGGCGTAAGCAAACGCCCGTGCGTGGGCCGGGGGAAATTAGTCGTATGAAGTGGAAACGTACCTTTTTGCTCTTTCGATATTTTGGAGATAACAACAGGGATCTTGTGTTCAGCGCCACCCTGTGAGACGAATCAAATGTAAGGAATCAACAGAAAAGGAGACAGATAAGACACAGTACAGAGAATCTTCCAGTGAACCCCCCCTCTGGCTATGGCTTATAATACAGTTTCAACAGCACTAGGTGACAGTGCATGAAAAAGACGAAGTTGAGAGGAGCAGACTAATCAATTGGAATGTAAATTACCTTGATACTCAGGCCAAAACCCCCGATCGTCTGTTTTCGGATGGTTACGGTTCTCTCCTGTAAGGGATGGTTCCGTTTGAATACTGGGAGTAAGCAGAGCCTTAAACATTCCACCGAGGCCACACAATGTGGGCTGAGCTGACTGGTACACTGAACGCATGAAGAACATCAATTGTAAACGGTGCTTCGAGTGGATCTTCACCCCCCCCCCCACCCCTGCTTTTGTGCACACTTGCCATCAAAAAGGGCTATTGTCTCTGAGTGTGTAGTCAGGATGACTGCAACCACAATGACTGCGTGGACATACTTGCAGAAAGGACAGCCTGATCTAGAATGCTCTTTTACCACTTGGCATTGGAAATCCAAAGGCACTTCATACATTTTTGTAATGTAATCAACAACTGTAATCTGCCATTTTGAACACACGTTCATTGCATTACTTTTATTAATTAATGTATTCATTTGTTTTGAAACACATAGGATTACAGTCTCTTAAAGGACATAGCCCACTAGATTTAGCACACTAGTCCTTGCTGGTAATTACAAAGTATTTTATTGTGACAGCTGATACTGCACGTATCTAAAGGCTTTTTCAATGGAAAGTACTAGCATATGTCTGTTCCAGGAAATTTTTCGGCAGACTTATATTGTAATAACAGCTTGTAACACGCCATCAGCATGACTCCAGTAGTATTAAGTAGCCTATCAGTGGAGTCGTGGTGTAATCACAAGTTCCAGCAGTTTTAACTGAAAATGTGCCTGCTAAGCCTAGCCTACAATTTAACATCCATCTCACCGCTTCAGTCTGCTCCCCCTAAATAGCGTTGCTGGCCACTTCAGGATGCCCAGACAGTGTGTTGTTTTGCTTTTTTACGTTTGGAAGCCTGCAGCACGCTCTCGTATGCACGGCGAATGACACGCACACAGAGAGGGCCGGTGAACAGATAGACAGGGCCGGTTAAAAAGTCCGGTTATGGATTTTTGGACGGCCCACTGATGCGGCGGCCCACACCGGCAATTGTACTGGTATACACGATGGCTAGTACACCGCTGCCTTCAGTTGAGCATTATTGATTTTAATGTGTGTGTGTGTGTGTATGTGTGTGTGTGTGTGTGTGTGTGTGTGTTTGGGGGGGGGGGGTGTCTACATGCAGAGTGTCACGCAGAGAGATGTGATGTCAGCGTGCAGTATTTATGTGACAGCATGGGTAACTTACACTGGAATAAAAAGGTTCTCCAGATACACAGATGACATCTTGCTCTTGAATGGTCAGTATGTCTTTGGCCAAGTGCAGGCGGATATTGAACGGCTCCTCGTTACCATCTTGCAGCCAATAAATCCCAGTCTTTGTCTGAAAGTAATGAAAGTGATAACATCATTTATCATCGCTCCATGTCTAAATTAACTGTCCGTTTAATGAAATGTCACTGAATATATTCAGGGTGACAGGTAAATTGTAATGTGGGAACATTGCCTATGACTGTACGTTTTTTTTTTTTCCTTTTCTCCCCGGGTTGTTAATTCCGAAATGATGATAGGTGACTCCGCAGACATTGTGTGTGATTTAGAAATAGCACACAGCTACCAAATTACTTTCATTTACTGTTAGGTGGTTAAGTAATTTGTTGTCCAGGGAGTATTGCAGTCACTACAGTGTTTGATAATAAGACATAATTTTGTCCCATAGTTTCCTTTTATCAAATCTTGGATGGTTTTCTACTGAGAAAAGTATACATTTCTGAAATATGATTAAACAACACAAGACACTTTGAAAGGGAAAAAAAAAAGTTCTAAATCAAGTACCCCCCCTAAACGATACATAAGGATTCCATGCGTTTTCTCAGGGCTAAGAAAGCTGTGGAATGTACGACTCTCATTATCCATTTTAAACATGCTAATCCGCATAAATTTGCATTCTGCACTGCCGTTTCTTTGCTGGCTAATTGGAATGCCTGTCCTGTCCTTGGAACTTGAGTAAGGTCTAAATAAAAGAAGCCTTACCTGACAAGATTACTAATGAAAAAATACACCAGTGTCAACATCCTTGATGACACCGTCACCCTGAATACATTAGTCATCGTTTAACAAGGACGTCTGTGAGGTATTATTAGTTGGAACATCTCAATAGCGAGCGCAACTGCCCGTTTAGCTGTATTTGGCTCTGTGCAGGGAATTCATTATGATCAACGCCGCATATAAGACTCATCCTTTTGTAAATCAGTGTAAAGAAATCCTTTTTAGTTAAGTGAGTATGTGCTTGGTGCCCACAGCTGCACCCAGAGCAATGAAGCGATAGCAACATTAATTCACACTCACAATTAGAAGACATTTCTGCGCACGCGTGTGTGTGTGTGTGTGTGTGTGTGTGTGTGTGTATGCGTGCCTGCGCGTGTTTGTGCATGCTTACTGAGTATGTGTGTGCCTGTGAGAGTTTGGTGCGGCGATTAGCCATGCATTGCGTGTGCCGTGGTGCCACAATATTGCTGGGTCAGAGGCAGCCCCGCGTGGATGAGCATTGCCTGACTTGCTGTAGTGCATGTATGTAATTAGCCTTATCTCTGATCCCATTTTCTGTCTCATCACTACAAGCTCCCTTTCTAATCCCTTACATTATTATCTCCATCATCAACTCCAATCAGATTCTGTGTACATTTAACAATTTACATTGCGGGTGCCAGGTCTGCAACCGAGGACGTGCCCTTTTACACCAGACGCATTCACGGATAGCCTAAATCCAATGACATTCGACACGGTTCAAAGGTCAGCCCGCATCTGTACTTCGTGGTGTGCTGGAAAGACATGATACCCCATAGCAATGCCCGAACAAGACGATTGGTGCCTTCCATCTCTCGCTACCGCTAACGACTGAAATCTATTCGTTCATACCTCTTCATTTGAAGTCTTGAAATCCATGTGCTACTGTGCAGTGAGGGAAACTGCCCTGAAATGAAGGCAGATTTGAGTTAGCCTTCGGAAAGAAACAAAAACACATTTTATTTTTGAGACTCATTTCAACTCTTGTACATTTTCACCAAAACAGCCATTTTCATATCAATCTGTCTGTTTCACTTTGGGTCCGTACCTGTTCATAACCTATTAAGCAGTCTGGGGGACGCGGTGACAGTAAGGTAATACATTATGCATTAGCCAAGGTGAAAATACAAGTATCTTAATAAATGTTTCAATCAAAAACCCCATTGCACCAAGAACTGAACTGTGTTACTCCATGTGCTCCCTTGTAAGTGGAGCCATTAAAACTGTGAGACACACCAGGCAGAGCAGTTACGACCAGGTAATGGCACTAGCAATGGCAGTACAGAGCACGGTTGGAGAACAGACCCTAAAGTTGAACATAACTACGCATAGTTAGCATGTGAGGGATGTCATGGATAGGCCGTTTTTACATTCCGGAGATACAATGTAAAAAGACGTTTATATTCTCTTTCCCCACAAATGTAAAGGGATGCCAAACGACATCTCTATGTATTGCAGTGTGTGTCGGAAGTCTCACCTCAATAGAACGGCCCCCTGCTCTTGCGTTGGAGAGGTCTAGCCATCTAGAAGAGAGATAAGCCCTGGTCCTAATAGAGGACAAGGGACTTCTCTGATCATGGCTGTCAGGCCGGTGGGAGAGTACCCCCTGGGGTTGTCGCGAAGGGGAATTAGCTGTCCTGCAGCTGGGCGATCGGCCTCTGCTAAAGACAGTGCTGCCGCGGTACTGAGTTCTCGCCCAGTTGTTATCCCCGTCTCATTCGCCGTTGAAGAGCAGAATCAGCGGCGAATCCATTGAGATCTGAAATTAGACGGAGCAACTGGAGTTAGTCATCGAGGTGCTTTAGACTAGGCTACGGAGCTTGGCTCAAGAAGTGCTGTTGTTCAAAGGTTACATTTTGAATGGTATAAACAGCATCCATCTACTAACACGGCACATTTTTATATTAAATAAAAAATGGTTTAAGCTTTAGAAAGCAACGGTCACAGGCAGCGAGTCAATTAGACGTGTGTAATGTCAGATTGCACTATATTTTTCGATCCACACTTATCCCCTCTAACCATTTCAAAAAGAAGGACCTGTGGGTCCTCGTGTACAGTATGAATGCCAGAAGGAAATTAGCTTGCATTCTTCTATTTCCTTTTCTTTTGTTTGCCAAGCACAAATGAATCTGCCAAGGTGTTTTGTTGCGTTGCAATTGAAACCTCTTGAGACGTTTGCCTCGTTAGCATGCCTTTGTTGTCACGGTGCTGCCTATTTGTTGAGACACTGTGGCACGCGTTGCGTCTATGATCCTCCTAAGATATTGTCTACTCGTTTGCAGTTGAAACAACATTTCCAGTTATGTACATCTTACAAACAATTTTCCATTTCCTGAATCTAGAGACAGGCAAATCTGCCAGGAGTTATCGCATGGCATTTGGGCCTTCTTTAAAATGGATGGCTACATCTGGTCAAACTACTAAGCGTTCAAAATGAAGACGTATATGCCATATGCCTGCAGCTTCAACATGAGCCCTTACTAGCAGGTACCCTCTAGAACACTCTGGCAAGAGCAAACAGTTCCGTTTTCAGCGAGGATCCAAGATATAACCTTTTGTGCCATTTAGTCGAGTCAGCGCAACTCCCAGCGACGCTATCAGATATTCTCCCAGAAAACCAATTCACGGAGCAGTGTTTCTCGAACAGTGCTTCTCTCTTTGACACAATGGCAGGGACCTATGAAGGAAGCAGGTAAATTGCAATGACATCTCAATCCCTAAAACCAGGGGACAGCTGTCGCCCATGGACTGAAGGATGATGGATAGCGTTATTGCCTGCTGGATAGAACACGTAGCTGCATAGAATACGTAGCTGTCTTTGCGTGTGGAGCAGTAAATGCAGTCGTACTATTTCAACATTGAAAACAGTTTCATTTTTTGTTACCTTAGCTGCGTGACCTGGTTAAAATGAATGTGGGTATGGGATTTAATGGTTATGGTTTCATTATTTTGGTTATGGTGGTTGCTGTTTGAACAGAGCAATTATATAAAGATATCATAAGATGTACCAAAAGCTGGTGTGAAAATATAATAAGTGCTCTTTTTTTGTCCTGCAGAGAACGGACACTTTATAATTGCTAACAAAAAGTACTGTCATCGCTTGAACTCCTAGGCCAACTACTTGTCATTTGGTTATATTATTAACAATTACAAACAGTGCCTTGAGTCTTCTGGCATCAACACACTGACAGCAGATAAACTGCAAGACATCCACTGTACACTTAAATTCAGAGAAGCTTTGCACCGCCTCCACTCAAAGAACCATTTAGACTCCGTATGTCTGAAGGGGGTCTTCGATACTATAAGGGCTAATGAGTTTATTTATTTCAAATGCCACTCCTGCAATGAGTGCTCCTGTGTTCAGGCTGGGAAATATTGTCTTTAATATAAACTTTGCGTCGTTTTATAAACCGTTACAAATGCATATAGCCCAGTTATGTAGTGTCTTTTGTGCGGTCTTTTGTGGTAAAACACTGTAGTATCGTTAAGCTGGTGTAAATTATTGTTTGGAGGTCAATTGGCTCCCTCCAGTGGGTCCCTTGTTTCTCCAGCTGGTTTCTTAATTAGAATCAATTAACGGGGTTTCATTAACATATAATTCATTGATGCAGAGCCTATAGGCCAAAAGATTGGGTAAATGAAGCATGTAACCACATACATGGATTTCTCAATTAGTGTCATTGTGTAAACAGTAACGCAGGGTCTTTACAATACCTTGAATAATGCAATGTTCACTCACCCTATTCTTTGTTTTTGGGGAAAAGAACACGGTTGGGATGTACATGTTAAACATTGCCATGTTCAGCAACGCAGCAAGCTACACTGGGGAACGTCAGGGCCAGGAAATGACACCACGCTGAGAGTGGAAGACATAAAAGATGAAGAGGCCCAGAGTATTCCTGTAAGGAAAGACTTGATTGAAACTGAGTTTTCTTGTCAAAAGAGATATCCAATTCATCAAGGAAATGTAAAGTGGTGGGGGACATGGAACTCAGATTTAAAATGCTTGGGGGTACTATTAAAAAAAAAAAAAAAAATTAGTTTGACAAGGAAACAATTACCATCTCCTGTAACAGATTTGAGAGTGCATTTCCAAAGTAATGGTTCTTAAAAGGGATTTTTGAAGGTGTGATCAAAAGGGAAAGGGAGTGCCCTAATTCCTAATTCGGCTTGAGAGAAATCTGACACAGCTTTCTTTACTGCTCCTATTGCATCTCCCGGCGGAGTTGCATAACTTTGGGAAGTTACTATCCGCTATTAATTGCCTTTTCCCGCGGGTTGAACACATTGATTGGAATACTTCAATTCCTGTAAAATAGCACCCCTTGAAACTCTCCCCAAAGGATTTGAACGCATACCCTATGACCTGTGTAGTAGAGCGTTATTACAATAGAATGAAACAATCGGATAACCGTTTGGCAAAGTAAACTCTTATAACTGTGATTCTTATGAACTTATGTTTTTGAAAGAAATGGCCAAACCAAGAAAGTACGAAAGGAACTAGGTTAAGCTAATTGCAGTGGGGAACTGTGTACATGGCAGAATATTTGACTTGCAAATGTGGACTTACACAGTTTACAGTGAAAAAGCAATTGGCCAACAAGGTTGAGAGAGAGAGAAAAAAAAAAACTGCAGGCAGTTACTGTAGTCGTCACTGAAGCAGTGCTTCGGAATAAGCAGCTCAACCACATTCATCAGGCCTGACCTAAAATTGTCTAGCAGGGGCTGTATAACATTCAGAAAATACTGCTAGCCCATGGACAGAAATCAGAAGCAGAAGGATCAGAAGCTCATCAGTCACTGGATCGTTTGTTGATGCCTTTCATTACTTGAACGTTAGGCCACTTTGAAAAGCATGACTCCATTGTGCTTCAGCTTTTCTCTGTATTCAGCCCCAGCCACCTATAGGTTTTTTGTGCTGCGGTCTCTGTTAGACCTTTCAATCAGATACGCTTGTGTATGAGTGGCATATAAATGAGTGGTGTGTGTGTGTCTCTCTCTCTCTCTCTCTCTCTCTCTCTCTCTCTCTCTCTCTCTCTCTCTCTCTCTCTCTCTCTCTCTCTCTCTCTCTCTCTCTCTCTCAGAGCAGATGTGTACTCGCTTGATTAGTCATCAGTCTCTTCGAGGCCAGGGGACAACCATGTTTTTTTCTGTGCACAACAGTGACTCTGTGGCACAAAAAAAAAAAAAAAATAACTGTTTGTCTTGCTAACTGATGTGTCTGAAATCTTTGTTATCCCTTCTATTGTTTATTCATCCAGAATGGCAGTGATGTTTGGCGTCTCCGAAAATTGCGGTCAACATTTGGGGCAATTCATACGGATGGTTAATCAAATCCGCACCAAGACAAAGAGGGCGAGTAAGTGTAAGGCGTGATAGTCTTCGCCTCTGTGGCCCGACTCCAGGGCTAGGGCCAGGATAAAGACGCTACAGGCTACTTCACCTTGACATACTGTCGACTCCACTCTCACCTTTCAGATGAATCCGTAACTAGGCAAAAGTGGTAGAACAGACACTCTATTACAGCGCTCTGGTTCAGCGCTCCACATATCGGTCTGGTCTTTTCATCAAAATAACCAAATTCCTCGATGCTACAAAAAGCATTCAAGTTGTGGTGTGCAGTCTTCATGAGTACAGATCGTAGGTGAATACCATATACTGTGTTGTGACCCTTATTTAATTTTGTGCCACTTTCAATTTGCCTGAGCCAACCTCTTGTTATTGTTTCCAACTACACTGCTTTTCATAAGGAAGAGCACAAACAAACAGCATCTCGCACCGGTCCTTCTGCTGCAAGTCAAAAGGTAATTTAAACCAATGGACAAATATTTGTTTTCTTCTGAGCAGTAATCATAATAACTACAGATATAACCATTGGTTCAATTCACTATTCCAGGGTGCACAACAATGCGCAAACATACATAATTTATGTCAGTGTGTGCATTTAGTGCTTTGAAATGTGCCCCTAGGATAATGTGTCCTGCGATTGGATCATATTCATGAAAAGTCATCTATAGTCAGCTTTTTAAAAGTGACAATGGAAGCACTGGGGTTGCACTGGAAACTAACTGGTTAACTCAGGAGTGGTACACGGTGTGGATTTGCGACCCTCGCACAGGTAACAACCTCGAGATGGGACAGTGTCTGGTCCTGACAGTATTGTCCACCGCAGCTGTTCCTTAAGTCAGCCTACTCATAGTATATCACCATGGCCTCGCAAGCGAGAGTCAACCGAGTCTGACACATTTCACTCAAGCCTGCTTTTCAGACCGGGGAGACCTTTGTTGCTTTGCTCAACTGCTTGTTGATTTATGACTCTAGATCTATAGGGGGGAAGGTGCTTGTGCTCTGAGGATAAAGAAGTGAATGACACTTCAAGATCTTTCTATTCCAAAGGAATGGAGGCTTCCAGAACCTCACACAGCTTGCCCTTGAACTATGGCCAGTGAAAAGATCTGTCCTGCTCTGCTCTATAATCCCTTCATATAGAGTTGGTAGTACACTAAATCCTACATTCTTAAACAAACTTTAGAGGGCTACTTAATGCTCAGTTTATGAAGATAGGAAATATAGTGGTCATAAAGTATTCTTGTCAAACCTGCATATCATGTAAAGATGTGCACTTGGATACACTACAGGGATCCTCATTTCACACATCACTTGAGCACCCACAATATCTCTGCACCTTTTAGCTAGAACTAAGGAATATATATAAGCAATGTGCAGCTTAGTAGTCGTCCTTATGTTAGCTTCCCTGGACTATTCTTTGATGATGATGACGGTTTAATATTAGCAGCAGTAGCCAGAAACAGAACCAGAGTTTGACTGATTGAAATCATTACCCCATCAACGAGGGACAGGCCTTCGTGACAGACTATTTATAAGGATAGTTTAGATTATTGGATGAGGGTAGCTTGTACTTTATCCTTGAGGAAAATGACTATGGATTCAGAGGTCTGACAGGGCACAGTAGCAGTAGGAACAGCGGGTACCTCTATTTCAACAGAGGCAATATGCGGGTACCTGCCAGTAGACGTTTCATTGCAAATCATGCAGTAATTAAATCGTCTTTCATCGTAAAGGCTGTTATAAGTTGGCAAGCTTATCTGAGCCCACACAATCATGATCCATTTGTAGCGTGGACGAGTTTTCCTAAATAATAGGTACAAATTAATAAAAAACGCTGCATTCTAGATAAAAGTAATCTATAATATGTTAGTAACAACACTTGAAAATAGTGCCACAAAGACTTTATCATCTTATTCCAAAAACGTAGCCAATGAAGAAGTGACTGAAAAGGTATCTGGCTATGATTAGCTTACCTGGTTTTCAAGATGCCTAACAGGTGGTGATGGCGAAAAGAGATCACTTTGGCATTAAAACCACAATCCCTCTTGAAGTATTTTGATTATTCAGTGAAAACACGATTGTTAAAAAACCTCGATAGTGAAATCACATCGTATCCTTGTGGCACCATCGCCCACACGGCATCCACTAGACTACACTGAAGCAATGTGGAAAAATCAAAAAACATCCCGCACTCAAAATGGGAAAAACGCTATTTCCATATTTCCTAAAGAGCAGCGATTTAGGGATTCCTCTCCGTCAACATCTCCAAGACAACAGGACATTGAATACAGTTTAACATCTTCCTTGCATCGCGCCCTGTGCCAAAATGACTGGCTCGGAATCACATGTGATTTGTTTCAACGCACGTCAGTCTAGTCAGTTCTTACATTTCTCTGAGCACTTACGATACTCCGTATCTGAGAATATTAAATTAATTTACTTTTTCCTGACAAGGAATACATCTACTCTGCGCACAAACTGCAAAATGATAGTTTTTGCTAGTAAAGAGCGCTTCTGGACCCAATAATTGTAACGTGCACTGCGGTATCTTACGTTTTGCCGAGAAATAATACCCGGCATGCTATTAAATAAACTGCAGCTGAGGCTTTTCATCACCAGCTGCAAAAGCAGAGCAATTACCGTCAAGTTTTAATTTTTTACTTAATATCAAGAGTACGGCTCTATCATATCGAAATGCTAGGCAAAATATAATTACTAAAACACTTGTCTATTATTTGGCTTAAAGTATAGTCATGGAGCCAATCAGCAGACCAAGAAACAAAACACCTTGCAGATCTTCAATACATCGAACAGCTGTTATGTGCATTGGGATTCTTCCCAACTGCATGCGCGTGAACAGCTGCGCGGGTTTGAGTTGCAGGCAGGTGCGTGATTTGACAAGCCTTCAGTTATCATGCACCATCATCTCATTTCCCAGGTAAGAGGGGAAACTTAGAGAACGTTGCGAGATACAATTTCTCATTTATTTTAAATGTCAGGAATAATTATCATGGCAAATCAATACCAATATAGTATGCAATAATGCAATCCAATTCGCATGACACACTGTCATTGACCTAAAAATGTGTGTGCCAATTTAATACTGTGACTGCCATTCCATCAATTAAAATGAGCAGCCTGTGTCTATATGGTATGCCACTGTTTGCTTAAATTATCTGTAGGAAAATGTTAATTGGAATGATGTAACATAGGTGTACAGTTCAATGCCACTTTCACACCAAATACTCCCTTTATGCTGTCTGTAGTTTGTGGCTTACCAGTGGTCCTGCTTCGAATGGCTGGATGGAGGCTATCAAGCCATGCTTAGTTACTGTGCAGCTCCTACTGTAATGGATCGAGTGCCTTGGTCTTCAGCAAGTCCACCCAGCAGCACACTTCACATACTCTCAGCAGTGACCCACCTTGTTTGCCTTCATCCTCTTTTGCACTTGACATTACGCCGCTGCCCACCTGCGTGTGGCGCCCGCGTGGGCGTTTATGTGGAGTTACCATGTGATTCATATCCATTTCCATATGCGTAAATCAAACTAAGCCTGCTCAGTGGTCTGCGAGAAGACCTCAGGTGTACAGCAGAGACCAATAGTGCAATGGCAAGCCAGCAATCCCAGAGGATTAGGCGAATCTGTTGCCACATCGGATGGTATTTGAAGCAGCTATTGTCCAGTTGGGTTCCTCTTTAAACAATTGCCTGTAGTATTTATAGAAATCTCAATCACATCAAGCAGTGCCAGTCCCCTGAACCTGTTAGATTAGGTTTTAGATGCTGTGCACTGAGCTTTATCACATAGTATTTAATTTATTTCAGTTTCCCATTCAGCAGTATCTATTTGATGCAAAGAACAGTATTGACTTTGATTTTGGGACTCCCCGTGATTGCATACAAAGTGGCGAAAGTCTATATTTACTTGGTGATGCGTGACCAGCTTTGCCTGTATAAGGCTCGGTGAGTACACAAGATTGATTACATAGTAATACCTTGGTCGACGCATACGGCTTACAGCACCACCACTGCTCAGCACTGCCACTCTGTCACACTGCTTTCCCAGTGTTGCTTAGAAAATTACAATATGCCAAAACTGCTTAGAAGCAGCCTCAGGTCTTTGACAACTCAGGAATTATTGTGCACAGATAACCCCCCCTTCCTATTATAATTTAGCTTGACACTAAAGGAAACTATTCATCATCTGCCATTATGTTTCCTATAGATAAGATAACCTGTTCACAATTACCTGAATGATTTTCCTATAATGGGATTTTCATATCTGCTGACCTAACCAATCAAATGCTCAACGCTCCACCAATTTAGAGCTCCTTTTGTTTTGCATGTCTCATAATTTTGGACCCCATACACCTCTCCCCTTCAAGTGAGTTGAACACAAGGGGGCGTATACTGATAAGTTTCCCTTCTCTTTCCCTGTCCATTTTAGGATAGTCAACCGTGATGGTGCTGCAAGGCTGAGCTTGACTACAACCATACAGTTGGGGAAAACACTTGATTAGATCATTTATAAGGAATTGTACGGTATTCTACATTGTGTTGTAAATGTCCAAAGTGCATATGTAATACTGCGTATTGTATGCCATTTGAAAGTCTTTGTGTTAGATAATTTATCAATATTTCCCCTTGACCTGCAGCTGTATTCCACTTGACAGTTGTAATAATTGCCTTGCCATTTGTTGTAATGCTAACAGAACGTGCTTAGGCAGAAACCTACCCATACCCACAGGGTTATGTATCCTTATGTAGAATAGCATTCGGCAAGCCAAATCAACACCTCTTAGTAATCAGCTCTGTAACAAAACCTCAGAAAAACACCTGTCTTACCACGGATGGTGGTTATAACCCCACCTACTATATGTGAAAAATGCATTCTAATTGGATTGAGGACTCCCACTATTTAAATTATTCCAGAATGACTCCTCCCATGCACCTGATTTGGAGTATTTACAGCTCTTTACTGCAACCCACTGTACTGTTACAAGAGTGCTGCAGTACACGATGACACTTAACTGGACTATGCAATAGGGATTTCTGATTCAACAGTGAATTGTCGCGTCCTACGGGGACCGTTATATCGACCTTAAAGTTTCTCCAAAGTTTTCCACTTGTTTTACAAGATGCCACGCTCGTTTCTTGTCAAGAAACATATAAACTCCGCCAAGAAACCAAATTACAGTGAGCTGGAAAGCCCCACAGGTAAAGTTTCAAAAGTCTTTTTTTTAAATAATGCAGTTAGGAGTATAGGAGTTGATATGACTTTTAACTTTTGATAAAAGTTTTTGTAAAAATGCATTGAGTGTTCATTCGATTACGCAACTCTAAATCTTAATTTCACTTGGTTGATTCGAATTGTTGTTTATAATTGTACTATTCAGAATGATACATTTAATTTCTCTTTTTCTCTTTTTTCAGTATTTATTTCCCCTTATCTTTGCAAGGGCCTTCCATTGCCTGTCATCCCTCCACCGGACATCCTTAGCTCGGTAGCATGCCCTATCACAGTTTGGACTACGAGTAACTTGCCACTCTCACCGCTTCAAAGTGACCTCTCTCCCGTCTCTGGATATCCTTCGTCGCTTTCAGACACATCGTCCAAGGACCACAGCGGTTCTGAAAGTCCCAGAAGTGACGAAGGTGATCGGATGATCACCAAGCTCTCAGACCTTCATGGAGGGGAGGCAGAGAAATTCCAATGTAGCTTGTGTAGCAAATCTTATTCCACTTATTCTGGACTGCTGAAACATAAACAACTGCACTGCGACGCCCAAACAAGGAAATCTTTCAGTTGTAAATATTGCGAAAAGGAGTACGTTAGCTTAGGAGCCCTTAAAATGCACATCAGGACTCATACTTTACCGTGTGTTTGTAAAATATGTGGCAAAGCTTTTTCCAGACCGTGGTTGCTTCAAGGACATATAAGAACGCACACCGGTAAGTGATCAAAACACAATAACGGTGATATGGAAGCACTTGTAGTGACTTTGTTGTTACTTATGTTCTTAAGGCGCTGTAATGGAAAATGAAGTGATAATAGAAACCATACAACCTTTCCATCACTGTATGTTTCCAATCTCCTTTGTAATTCTGCAGTTCCCTGTGATCATTTTGTAGTTTATGATAAATATTGTTATTTATGCCACTTTATAGTAGGCTAATACTTCATGTAGCAGGCATGCTATAGTTTTGTATATATATATTATGTTCTGATGATGAAAATAATTGATTCAGCTCTGCACCATCTGACATAACCACGACAGAGCACACTGTCCCACAATGTTTTCCAAGGCACACAAATGCATGGGCCCAGTAGTCTATCTACAATACCACATAACATGTTTATTTGGAAGAAATACTTTAGCTAACAAATAAATCTTTTTGACCAATAATGTTTAACCTGTTGGATGCTAATTGAATAGCTTTTTTCCCTTCTCATTTGACAGGAGAGAAGCCGTTTTCCTGTCCTCATTGCAACAGGGCTTTTGCGGACAGGTCCAATCTCAGGGCTCACCTACAGACCCATTCCGATGTGAAAAAATACCAATGCAAGAACTGTTCCAAGACTTTCTCCAGGATGTCTCTTCTGCACAAGCATGAGGAATCTGGTTGTTGTGTAGCACATTGAACTGGAATACTGTGCCACCAGAAACGTTGCTTACTTTCACAGTCCTTAAGTACTATCGATGGACATGGATGCTTTTGTTCCAAAGATGGAGAAATGTATTACACCGACAGTCCATTTCATTCCAGTGTAATAATAGCTCTGTGACGTGCCTTTAGTTTCAAGCAGTGTTTTTGTCATTGCAAACTTTAATGGAGTTTGTATTCCCATATAACCACCCGGCAGTGCTACACATGCAATATTGCCATGTTTCATGATTTTTCATGTGCCTTATGAACTATTTTGTATGTTTGTACCATTTTCTTCTCAGTCGGTTGGGTATAACGGAAGCCTGTTTTTGAACCACACACTAAGCGTGCAACAGATGGGGCATTGTAGCTAAAGCCAGGAGCAGGACATAGATATTGGAATACCAAAGCCATCACTAGTTAGGGAACAAGTGCAAAAACTTGTTTTTAGAGTGAAAGTATTATAACTTTTGCACAATTACAACTCAGAAAGAATTTTATCAGCACTAAAAATAGCAATACTTTTTTTCTCAAGTGCCTCAATTATGCTTCGCAGGTCTCTATTTTTTAAACAATTGTTTGCATTTATATTTTTATATATTTGAATGTAAGTGTGACTGAGATGATTGTATATTAACAGTGAAACCTGTTATATCGGATGAGTGGTTTTGATATTCTTATGATACTTTGTAAAATAAAGTTTCATGACGTTTTGTATATCGTTGGTGGAGTGTTGGTTGTTAATGCCTGTCTTTCAAACGTATTTATAGTATCCAACAGCGATGCTGAAAAGAAATGTTTTAATTTGTACTCAGAGGATTAATTATCTGAATGATCAGTGACTGGTTCTGTCTTGAGGACAATTTATCAGAAAATTCCACAACAACAAAACGCTGCACCACATTCTTGAATTTGGTAGCATCCTGATAACTGTTTACATCATTTATGAAAGGTACTGTGCAGAATATAATGTTTAATATCCATCTAGAATCATATCATGTGGGTGTAGAAAGCGAGAGAATGATGACTCAACCTAGACTCAAGGCTGAACCTGTTCTTTTGTGAACCTGTCCAGACATCAAACAAACTTGAAATCTAACACATGCCAGCTATATTGATCTGCACCTACATGTTAAAGTCTTTTGAGGATCTTTGGGCTTTCTTTGCATGAATGAGGGTTACTTTTTAGAGACAAGGAGTGTGCCTTATAGACGGCCATCTATTGTAATCCTACGCAGCAAATTGGCAGAATCCCGTACACTTCTATTTTTCTTGTCCCAGTCTAGAAGTATAACCCATATTGATCTGCTCATCCCCAGCAATCACTGCCTATGCAGAAAAAAATCTCCCTCTAAAGTGTTTTCCCAAAAAAACAAAACTCAGATTTGCATTGCTTTGGAAATTTCTGGGATGTGTGCCATCAGGGATTACATTGATTTCCTGAGGCTAGATTTGGTTGTCCTTTACAATGAGTTGTCAACTTGTGCAAAACAAAGGGACACACACAGTGCAGGACTTCAAAGGATACAGTCAAAGTAGCACTCTTTCCCGCAAATAAATTCCAATCTGTGCGAGTTTACCCTTTTGCCCATAAGCCTTGATCCTGACTGATGTGATTTGACAAACAGACACTTGTTTTGCTGGCTCGGAGGTGCTGAACGCCCCTGTAGGTAGATTCTCGTCTGTGTGAGTCACCATCAAGCTATTCCAGGTGCTCTCCGCAGCTCACCCCATTGGCTCAGGTGGCTCTAGGGTGTCTAACCTCACTGTGCCAGAGAAGCAGGTGCAGCCGCCGCTGCCACCACAGACTCCAACCCCAGCTAAGATTCCATAGGAACCCTCAGACGTGATTTAATGTGGAAACATTACAGGCAGCATGTTCTTCCCCCCCGTGATTCATATCTTTTAAATCATCCAATGACGATGATTAGGGGTTAAACCAGATGTGCCTGCATTAGGCATAGGAGTGCTGTGTCATCGTGAGCTACCTTGCAACGGTGGCAAATGTATGTTGATGCCAAACAACATTTTCTTGTCGAATATTTGTGAAACAGTGATTAACTTCCCCACTGATTGTGAAGATAACAGCAGACCACGCAATGGCTTTCTTCCCCTCATGAATATTTGATTTAACAGTTGCAGTGGGAGGAGAAGGGGGTGGAGAGGAAGAAGTGGCTCATTTGCTCCTCAGCACATGGCTATTACAGGATGTGTGGAATGAAATATTTTTTGGGGTTGCAACTGTTTACAGTAGTTCTTTGTTCATAATTAGCAAACCTGAGGACACACAGGTAGTCCGAAGGTGAGGGTCCAGCAAAAGATCCCTGTTCTTCTAGAAAGGGCTTATATGGCTTATTTGATATATCATAACATATTGAGGACCAAAAAAAAAATGGTGTCACGCATCCCCGGAATGTCCGCTAATGAGAGTTGTGAGAGTTCTGAAAGGCGCCTACATATGAAATGCATTATTTGTATTATTATTCATAATAAAAGCATCACATGAAGTAAAGACCCAGGGGCGCCGCATGTTAAACAGATCCTTAAGGCTAAGCCGACACCACAGAGAACGACACTTGAACAGATGTAAAGGGGGCCACGCTTTGTTTAATAACCTGCTGACTTTATGGTGAATGGGGAGTATGACTCCTCTATGACCGTCAAGCGGAACAAACAAAGTTAAGGGGTGTCCTCTGAGGTCTGATTGTCCTAGCCAGAGCGTGATCCACCAGCTCCTCTCCCAGCGATGCCAAGGCAGAATGGAGCTGATTGTGTATTCTGCTTTACGCCAAGTGCCTGGGGGGGTAGGGGGGTGCGGGGAGCTGGGTTGTGGGGGTGGGGGGGGGGGGTTGTCTGTTTATAAAGCATATCTTCTTAAGAGTGTTCTCTCACATATTTAGTGGATGACTGGATGGCTTCTTATCATCGACGAAGGAGAAGAAAGGTAGCTTCCTTTATGCTTTGGTTTTGCAGTGGATTCCATGTTTTCTGTGAGCACATGGAAATAACAGTGTCTTGCTTTTTTTTTGGTTTCACGGAAAGAGAGCCAGATAATGGAGAAAAAGCACGGCATGCCATTAGGCCTTGCTGCTGAATCTGATGTCTCGGCAGGGCTATAGTACTTTGAGTTAAGAGAGGGGGACTTGTCCTTGCATCTAGGTCAGGATTGGGGTATCATTATAAGCTCTGAGAGAAGAGGTTAGCTAAGACAGGCGAGGCTGTATTTGTCATAATCAATAGCACTCTGGTGTTTACTTGTTGCCGTCTTGTCGAGCAGAGGTCAGCTGTCAAACAGTCCTGTGATCATACTTACTTGATTGTATTTCCTCGGCAATGTGTAGCTCACAAAACCTCATGACTGCGGCAGTTAGGGAGCATTTCTGTAAACAACATGGTCCTTTGTGGCCAATGAATATTTGGAAGACTGCAGCACACTGTCTACAACACTTGTTTTTTTTATGTGATTACATTGAAATCGTAATGTGAAAGGATAAATCTAGAGTATTTATTTCACTGTTGGTAAAACTTAGTCTCTGACCTCATCACTAGTCCTTTCAATGTGGCATAGTTAATAGGGAAACCACATACACTTCTCTGAGAAGGTCAATTATCCTTTCCCAAACCTTGTTTTCTAGTGAGTGCACTAGACTCTTACAGTCCCTTACCAAGACAGTCTGATCTATCATGAGACTCTGACAACCTCAATCACATGCCTCTTACCCAATTACAATCAACATCATTTCAATTTCGTTGCTCCCCCATTTAACACCATGCCTCTTATGAAACCACGACAGCATTTAAAAAAGCCACGCACACACACATCTGGTGAATATTTCTCTGAGAAACGTTTACGTTACAGGGCACATGAGTATTCCTCCCCAGGGATCATTCATGTGCACTCAGTCAAGGATGTTGTCTTGGTAACATTATGTAAATCTGTAAACTGAATCTTTGGACTCAGATTTTTAGTTTTTGGATGAAAATGCACGACTCCACAGAAGAAATGACGCAGTATGTTGGCATGTGTGCCAATTCAGGCCTCAAATTGGATATTAACTGTCTGTACAGCGGCTCTTCAAATGTGAATGCATCACTTCACATTCAAGGGGGTGGGGTGAGAACTCTTGAGAATCCACCAGTCCTCAAAACGGAGTTTATTTCATACCGGGAAATATGGCCTAGTATGGCTACCTGGCTGCTCTTCTCTTTTCAAGGGTTTCAGTCTGCTTACTGAAACCAATATTGTTACCGTGTTGACATATTCCATGAAGCAATGCATGTCTCGTATGAACACCGCGCGTCTCCCAGCCATTATCTGTGTGATTTCCAGCCCTGGTTATGTCAGTTAGTGCTCAGATAGAAGCGCGGCTAGAACCTGGGGTGCAGCTGAGGGCAGCGCAGCGTATGTGTGAGAGCTCTAGCTGGGAAACCGACAGACCAAGCCAGTGACCTAATTATGACGAATCAGAGCAGGGAAGAGCTGTCTGGACACTAGCCGCTTTAAGTGCTACTTCACTCCACGGCAACAGCATGAAGCGTCCCAGCAAAACAGCCAAATACATTTCAAAAAATGGGTGCGTCGTATATATCTATATAAATATATATAAAAATAAAAATAAAAAAGTTGAAAAAGGAATTGTTCTAGAACTTGCAACACAGATGGCCAGCAAGTGATTCATTATTGTTGAAGTGAAAAGTTGAATAGCGATAAAACGTCCATGCTCCTTGGCCAACACACTTGGCAGGATAGTTTCAGACGGTTGTAAACAGCGACGGGATCAAAACATGATCAAAACGGCCTCCGGGGAATGATTCAGTCCGTAGATGTTCCCGGGTACCAACTCTACCAACATCAAAAAGCAGCTGTTCTGGGACATATAACAGCGTGACCTCTCCTAACTTAATGGGTTAATAGTGAAACAGAACACTGCCAGGGCTTTGAGGATCCATGGCTCGGTGGGGCAGCTGAACTTTGGGCCTCACCATAGTATCAGGTGCCCTGAGCTTTAGATAAGGGCTTCAGACTTCGGCAAAGAATTTAAGCAGGACCAACAGGGCCAACTCATAGATCCACAGGGAACATATCGATGGGCTTCATACATTCTGCATTGTGCTTCCTGTGAGTTCTTCAGGTATTGATCTGTGAGGAGTTCAGTTGGACTCACGTGCACTCTGTGTAGGCTGAACCTGCCGCAGAGTAGAACAACATTTGAACACACACAGAATATACGTTTTTTCCTTGAAAAAACAACAACAACACAATTGCCGTAGACAACACATTCTGACTGGGCCTCAATCCAGCTCACAGCTTCAGATGCTGTTGGGCCAGTAGCCGGGCGTATTTTGGGAGATGTCTGCCCTCATCTCTTGCCCTTGTCTGTTTAGCGGTTATCTCATCACCACTGGGAGGGGTGAAAAGAGAGGGCATGGAGGGTAAACAAAAGGTGCTTGAATAAACTAGCTCCCGGCCACATTATTCAGACTCTGGGCATTGTGCTCAGCAGGCAAGCCTCAACAAGACATGGACCTCCGGCGCTGCTCCTTCGGGGTTGGGCTGGGAGGAGACTGGTGTGCTGGAACTATGGACAGATTCCATGGCATTCCCAATCACACGCTGTGTCATCGAGGAGACAATCTCGGAAGCTGTATTCCTTCCTGGGTGGAACCTTCGCTAGCGGAGTGTGCAGTTGTGTAAACAAGAGTTGTGTTAAACACATCCGAGTAGTGTATGCACCTTGTAGCGCCTCCTGGGTTCTCTCGAGAAAACATGAAGGCATAGACTGTTGCGAGCAATTTCAGGTCAATTAATGAAACCACAATGTTTTCCCTCTGTCTCCTGGAAGAAAGCAGAATACTGTATTCAGCTCAAACAAACAATTATGTCAAGCCATCGCCACAGGAACAGAAACTGCTCGGGGATGCCTGTGGATTGTTATTTGTGTGAAAACCAAGGTTGAACTTTAATTGCGATTATCTCTTTTCCCAAGAAAGGGAGAAGGATTGCAGCACTCAGATTCCTTTGACCCAAACAAACCAAAGGAGTCGAATACCTTATCTGCATGGAGTAATGTGTCGCAATTACGCCTCCCCCAAACAGTGCATCAAGATCGCCAAGACTTCCTCGGCGAACAGACTGTTTGCCTTTCCTGCGAGTGGATTGGCTTCCTAACTGCCATAAATATCATCTGTCACTGTAGCATTCCTCTGGCCACCACAGACGTTGAGGAGTGCAGAGATTGCCTGGTCTGCACCAATGCTCTCATTCCACTGCAGTGATCACAGGAGACCTGCTCCAGCTGTGGCATAAGCTGCTGTAAAAAAATAAATAAAAAAAACTCTACTGATAAGAGCAGAGAGGACAGTGATGGATTTGGGATAAGGTCTGGACTTTAAAGGTGACCAACCCCATTTGGATTGCGTTAGTAGATAATGGTTGCAGCATTCAGATTAGACCTCTCTGATGGACGCAAACCACGACAAGCCACGCTCTAACATCATCGATAGATAACATCGGCATGTCAAGTCAGGTCCCCCCCCCCCCCCTATGGTGCCGCAGTGTGAGCCTACAAAGCGGGACAACCACCACAGGGCGAGGGAGCACACCGGCACGTCATCATTCCACAAAGGATGGTGCTACTTGCCACAGACAGCTGGAATGTTCCAGGGGGATGACAGAGGGAGTGTGCGGGCATGGAAGGGTACACAAAGCCCCCTCTCTCCCCCATGACCCAGCTCCACCACCACCCCTCAGCTCAGAGGCTAACCCCTGATCCCAGCTATCTGGTCAGGCCAAGACAAATGGCCGAGGCTGGCTGGCGGGGAAAGAGCAGCAGGTGCTGGGCTGTCAAAAGGCACTTCACACCTCCCTTCTCTCGCGCCAGCACCGCCCCCCCCCCCCCCGTGCATGTTTCTATGTGTGTGTGTGTGTGTGTGTGTGTGTGTGCGTGTTTGTGAGTCCCAGCCACCCTCACCATGGGGGGGGGGGGGGGGGGGGGGGGGGTGCAGGGGGGAGGAGGAGAGAGTCTCATAGGGTCTGCTTTGTTATCAGCATGCTCCAGCTTTGAAGTGAGCGAGGGCCAGAATCTGGACTGTGTTTACTGGCAAGCAACCCCCCCCCCCCCCCCACACACACACACACACACCACCTCCTTGTTGTGTGTCAGAGTAAGGGGGTAGTGAGGTAATTACAGCCAAGTGAGCAGCCCTGTCTGTGGTGACGCGCTGGGGAAGGTGTGGAGCACCAGGCACCCTGGAGTCCGGAGCACAGCCCCCGTCTAGAGCACCTCTTACTCACTAGGATGTGGTGCAGACAGGGGAGCTCCCATGGAGGCCCTGCCTGCATGGGCTTGCTTTGTTAAAAGGATTCAGCGCCATGGCTCAGGAGCCTCAATGAATTGTATTGTAATAGTAATCAAGTAGGTACGGACGGATTGTACTGTTTGCCCACAGGGCATTCACTCCTCGGGTTTTGTGAATGACTTCATTGGAACTTTTCCTAGCCAGAGGTTAGATTTAAAAGGAAAGCCAGTTTAACGTGGGGGAAAATGTCTGTTTCAGCGGCTTGGAAAAAATATTGTATTATATTATATTATATCTATCTTAGCTTTAATTTCATCCAGATATTGCATAATCCAAGTCCTAAAATGTAAATAGATTATTTGAATGTTATCTTCTCCGTTTCTTGTTCAAGGCTCTACTGAACGATTTCTATAAAGCTATTACATGGCACACATACTATTCTTGATATTGTGTCCATTATTGAGATATTGAAAGTCTAACTAATATATTCCAACTGTCATCACAATTGTGTTTTCTATCTATGCTTCCAGCGGCAGTTCTTCCAAATTTGGTAAGACAGTATAATGTCAGTTGGGATAATTAAATAGTTTCCCACTGTATTTGAACTTCTGCCCATCAAGAAGTGTTGTGCTGCACGAAATGATTGAATGTGAATCCGCAGTTTCGGGCTTCTGATAGGCCCAAATTGCTTTTTCAACATTGTAACACAGTGTCAAAATGAGCAGATCGAAAAACAATTCTAATTCCATCGACAGCCTTCCAGAAAAACAGATCACACATTTCACAAAGCACACCAACGAGGGTTGCTAATGAGATTTCCCTCTTCTACCATGCTCAGTTGCCAAAAAGGTATCTCGTGGTGTGTTGCAGCTTGCAGGACTGCGACTATTTAATTGAAATAACATTTAAAAAAAAAACAATTTCGGGGTATATCAGGCCTAGTTAGATCATATAACCGTTCTGTACAGCTATGGAGAAATTGCAACGATCCGGTTTGGATCCAAACTACTCGATGCGGACGGGGAGTTTGCGTTAGGTCATAGGTCAGACTCCACATCAATGTGCCTAGGCCACGAGGCCTTCTCAGGGTCGTCCTCCCAGATACCGCTGTGCATGAACCCTGTAATCTGGAGGGATGTCATCTGGGGCTCTGGAGGCTGTTGCACTGCAGAGGCCAGACTGTCTCCTCAAGCTCTTTTTAAGCTGTTTGAGAGCATGTGTACGCCTAGATAAAACCAAATAACAAGGGGACCAAGTGTGCCTAAAGGAACGTCAGGGTCATGTTCCGGGTCCTCTGGGGGAGCTGTAATATCGTGCCACATCGTAATGACGACACGCAGAGCTTTCATCTTGATTTCGGGATTCCAAACATGCAGAGAGAACTGAAAATGTGTTCTAGCATAGCCTCCATTCTGCAGCTACGGCAAGGAATCTAGGGACTTCTCTTTAAGCCCTGGGTGGAGAATAACACAGAGCAGAGCTTGTTAAAGTGACAGTGAAAGCTGCTATTTCAAAGGCTGATGAGGGAGGATCTTCAAAGGCTATTGGCCCTCTGATAAGACGTTGTGGTGCTTTCATTGGTAAGCGTCTTTACCTTAATCTACTGCATTGGCTGCTTCGCTTATCACGGGCAACACGTCTGGAATTCCAACCTCAGATAACGGTTTCATAGGTTACGTTCTCGCATGAGTTGAGGCAACAGACAGGGATGGACATGGCTTATTAAATATTTCCGAAGCCACGCGAGGCGAGGTTGCACACCACCAACCTGTAAGTCACTAAAGTGGTGAGACGCAATGCTAGTGCTGACTTGGCAGAATTGGATGAAGCGGCACTGTCGAAAAATGTTTTTAGTTCTGCATTGTGATTTACGCTTTTTGTTATTTCAGTGAAGAGCAAAGTGAGGCCCACCGATAGAAAGCGTTAATGAATACGTGTATGGATTGAGGTAAATCTTCTCTGCACCGATGTCAGGGGAAATCGGAGGCAATGGCTAACCTTGTCCTTCCTTGCTGTGGGTCTGTGGGTTTTTGGGCCAGGGACAGGAATTCCCTGTACAGACACTGTGTCTGCAATCGCAGAGCCAACTCCACAGTAGAACGCTTTGTTCACCACCACCAAGGAAAACTTAGACAACACAAACACACACATTCTGGAAAAGTGAACGTTTGAAAAGGGGCCATATTCTCCTCAAACGGTATGCTTGGGTTTCAGTGGTAAATCATTTTCACGTTAGAAAAGGCAACATGAGTTTCAGAAATATGTCTAAACATAACGTGAACCCGGCTGCTAATAAACCGTTCTATCTAAACTAGCAAATGGTGAAAGGCAGTGATGTCATGGCTTGACTGTACTAAATGTATCGGTGCTACAAAAAATACCACATAACCACAGTGTGACCCAAGACATAAGTGCTTTAAAAGCAGGCAGGGGGTTACAGATTTAGGGAAAACCACAGAAAGTCCATAATTCAGTCAAAAATAATTGAGGTTATATCACTACAGGAAATTGGCTTACATTGATGGAATTATAAAGGCAATTATTTAACATTATGGTACCCTTGATTAATATAAGTGGTGGTAAAAAAGTTTCATCAGTATATCAATCAAGTGATCTTGGTGGCATAAAATCGGTCTGTAGTTAAAAACTGGTTTGGTTTTTTCGGATGTATGTTGAAAAAGCTCACAGGGTTACTGTATGTTATTCCAACGATGAACTGTTCAGGTCACAGATTTTCACTCTTGCTTTGTGGTTACACAGAGTCATTTTTGTATTAAAGCTAAATGGTATTAGAGGTTGCTCCCGTTTTCAATTGTTTTCCGGTAATACCAAAACTGCTCAACCTATCTGAATTTGTTTCACGAAATACCTCAAATGTTACAAAGTATCAAGGTTCCTCCAATATCAGAAAATGATTCAAATTGATAAGTGAGGAATCTTTGATTATTACTTATTATTTTACAAACATCCATTGCTTAGTTTCTCACATACAGCCATAACAACACACACCCAAATAATTTATAAAAGAGTCTGCTCAAACAAGCTGTCCAACAAAATGATGGCTTATCCAATTATGTGCGTTGGTGCGTTTTTCTGTGAAGCTGGAACATTGTTCATGACCTTTCCCTGACGGAGACGAAATTTTCATTCCCCCGGGCTAAACAAAATCTCAAATGACTCCACCCTGACAGAGCAGTCATACTCAGATAGCGAAACGAGCCTACTGCATAATATCCCCACGGCTACGATAGACCGTTGTGAAACCGAGCTCTTTGCTCGGTGATTCTGTATTGACATGTCCCTGGGTGTGCGTGTATAGGGGTGGATAGGGACTAGATAGCGTGGTGGTGAGGTGGCCGGCGCTCCACATCTTGGAGCAGGTTATCTCGCCCCGCAGCAAGCCGCCACGCGCCTCCTGCACCTGATTGTCTCATCGGCACATTCCGGACGAGAGGAGCAGACAAGCCAGGACATGGAGGTCCCAGACACTGATACACTTGTTCAGCAGTCACAGGTGTAGCTGCCCTCTTTTTTTTTTTTTTAATACCCGGCGCTCCCAAAGGTAGGCCTCCTTGGAGGAGCATGGCTAATCTCTGGAGAGAAAGAGAAAAACCCATGACAAACGACCTTTCGTGTTCCAGGAGAGCCGTGGAAAAGAACAGCCCGAGCAAAAGTCTGGTCCAATTCTAATGAATACCGCTCCTTTGTTTTTCAAGAGCACTCAGTGACGAAAAACATATTGAGTAAACATCTATGTCATTAAACATAGAATGGGAATTTATAATCTGAGGACTATAGGGACTTTCAGGGGCATTCGTTGAGTATAGTGCTGCTTACAAATTTAAAAAAGCACCAGATGAAGAAGCTGCCATAGAAGTCCATAAATCATTCTCAAACATTTATTTCATTTCAGGGGCAAGCATGGAATTACATATTCTGAGAGAACACATCATCCAAACCTTCTGTTCGTGAAGCTACGGCTTCAGTTTCATCAACTTCCTTCCTTAGTCAAGTAAATCTCTTTGGAGGCAAACGTATAACTTCTAGGCTCAAATAACCCTTACTTGACCGTTCAGATGTGCGCCTCCTCCAAGTCTGCGTCAGTGGGTTCATTTGCTGGCATTGCTGGGTGCTCAGCCATTCAAGGGAGGAAATCGCAGGAACTAGAGCATTTTGATGATGTAATTGGCAGCAGATGGAGAGGAAGATGGAGATAAAGGAAGAGGAATGCAAAATAATATCTGTTGGGGCACGCAGAAGCACAGGGCTGTCGGCAGGGAGTAGGGCAGCTCTTCCTGGCCCTCTGTCTCAATGGCTCAGTGTCCCCAAATGTCATGTATCTGATTGGGATCCTTAGAAAACACATTTGGGTTTAAATTCCTCGTGGCGATCAAAGCTGGGGCCGCTACCCCCGTCGGTCTGACACTACATTTGAGAGATGGCTCATTCTCTGAAAGGGCACTTTGATTGTAGTTATCTCCACCTGATCATGGCTCATCCATGGCCAATTTACAAAAAGGAATTGGATATGCTAATACAGCAGACGTGCCCACTGGTTGTAAATGCTAGTGCCTGTGCCACCTCATTTTCACAGCCCCAGCTGGAAATACTTTTTTTTTTTCATGGACTCCGTGCAGTCACCGCCAAAACGTTCTGGAAACAACCCAACATGTCCTCCAGAGCAATATCCTCGGACCGAGAGTCATGGTAATGGAAACGCCCCGAAGAGGGTCAAGTAGGCTCCTTTTTCTCTCTGAGAGGTCTGACAATGGGGTAGGGTACAGAGAACAACAAGCCAGGGCTGACGCAGAGGATGGAGGCAGAGGGCTGGCAAGCTGGGACCTGCATTCGGCATTAAGTTATGCCTTTGTAAAGGCTGAGACACTTGCCTGTGGCAGGTGCAAGCCACAAATGCGACGCTAGCTGCAAAGCCTTTTCCTGCTGAGAAAGGTACCAAGGCCTGTGGAAGTGTCAGGACAGGTTGGAGATTCAGTTAACAGCCCTTTGCTTGGGAAGCTCTTAAAATTTCCAACAAGGTGACTTGCACTTCTTAAGTTCAGGGGGAGGAGAGGAAAAATCCCATTGCTCCTGACTTAACAAAATCCTTAAAATGATAGTTCTGTTTTGATACTTGTCATGGAGGCTTATGGCTGAACCCATAACAGTCATTACTCCTCCCGAGAATGTACTTATTATTTTCTGCTTCTAAACAAAAAGTATATTAACTCAACAAAGAATCGACGAACATCCCATTGGCAGAATACTAAGTAGACAAAAACAATCAAATTCTCTTGTTTGTTTTAGTTTCATCGGAGCAATAACATAACAACCGAATTCAACACGATGGGAGCCTATTCACTGACAAGCCTAAAGTTCATTGAAGGGTCAGTATAAGCCTTTTAGTCCACTCTGCATTGCCTTGTCCCAAAGTGGGGCCTGCAGTTGGAGCAATGCTTTCTGTTTGTCAGGTAGACTAAATGCTGTTGAATTTGAGCGTCACAACACAGTAATGGTAACACCCCGTGCCTGTGATTGTGCTGTGCGCCGTAGAAAGACACCTGTAGCTGCTGATGCAGCTCCAAGCTATGTAAGCACGCATGCCTGGACCCGCTGGGAGTGTCCTGTAATCACAGTCTGACAGTGATGATCTTTCTAGAAGACCATCGGAGGGGGAGAGAACGAGTGACGAGATGTAAGCGTGAGGAATGCGCACAGGAATCTTCTGGGGAGGGACATTGTGCGTCGCGATTTCTCGAAATGTTTTTTGCCGTCGAAGAATTGACTACCGTTAAAGACTTAACCTATGTTTTATTTTTCAGGCCACAGAATACGCTACTTGGGGGTTTGAGGGTCGGCATGATTGTCCCTGGACCCTATCAGCAAGCTACATATAAAAAAAAAAACTTTACCAGTGTGATCTAAACAATGACATTTAAAATCCCAAACCTGTTTTGGCTTGTGTTGATATACCCTGCAAGAGATAAACTAGAGATTAGTGGCCCCCATGCCAGTCTTGAAACTTGAAGACAGTCAGGAGTTTTCTAACATGCAGTAGCATGAATTTTAATATTGTTCGGGCCCTCTTTGTTTGTGGGGCACATGGTTTCTTTAGCTGGCTGTTGCAGGGTGCCAACTTGTTGTTTTACATTTTATTTTCAGCTTCTACTCAGAAATAAAACAGGACAGCATACACTGAATGTCACACTCAAATAGCAACAGTTACAGAACGGCTTAGAAGGAAGTGCAGTTTTAACAAAGAGGCCATCTAGTGACCTGATATGGCTTCCCTGCTCTGTTTACCCCCACCTCGGTGAATAGCAGATCCACCAGCATGGCGGTGTCAGAAAGGATTAGCGCAACGGCCCATCTCTCAGGCCTTCCTGAATAAAACCCCTCTTAAACGCGGGGGCTGTCACTCAATCTCTGGAGACGTGTACCTGCACGGAGGGACTTAGCTAGGAGCTCTGACAACTGACGACGACCTTGCACAATCACAGGAAGTGTGGATGGAGGCTAAATAGCTGCCAACAAGGTATTTTGCAAAAGCACCGTGAAATACCCGCTGTCATTCATCACGTTTAGAAAATAAGACGACCGCATTTTCACTTAGTCAGTCTTGATCGTTACACCTGCCGTCCCAGACAGACATTTACTCATTAATGCATATGATTTCCACTAAGTCAAAGTGCCTAGCAGAAGTAATTTACATCTCATTTAATCCGGCAATTAGCAATTAGCTATCTGATGGTGTCTAGGGTTTGTATGAAGAAGTGTGGGCTGTCTTGAGAGAGACAGGCAGCTTTTATCCTCCAGTTGTTTCATGTAGCCCCCAGCTATCCTGCATTTTAGAATCATAGCCTTTGGCCACGAGCAAATGGGGGGGGCTTATTTTTAAAAGCCACGAGTGCTTAACTTGTGTCACGAAGAAAACAACAGGAAGTGTTGTGCTGAACAGCCCTTAGGCGAAGGTAAGAAGTTCATGGCTTAGGACTGTTCCTCATTTTAATGAAACTAATTGAAAAGACTAAAATAAGACTTTCAATGATGGTTTATTTTGTAATTGAATACAAATAGTTCAGTTAAAAGTCTATATCTATAAATATCTGCAGACTTACAACCCTTTGTCCATACATAAAGGAATGGAAAGGACATTTTCTCGCTTCAATTTCATCCCAAGTATTTGATTTAAAATGCAATAGTAAACAATGTGAGATCATTTTATTTCTCAATCCTACCTTTAAGTTCTGATGATCTACAGCACATAAGAAACATGTCCAATGGCTCTTTAGAGATGTTCTTAAACGGGCGCTGAGGTCATGCCCATTGGATTACCTGTCCTGGAGGGCATTTAGTGTTACCATGTCAACCAGAAACCCATCGCCTAGATCCTCTCCAGTCACAATGATTATCTCAACAAAACCCGTCAGGATGGACACACACACACACACACACACACACACACACACAGAGACCCCCCCTCCTCCACACACACACACACTCACCCATATATACATTTATACACAAACGTATACATTGGGACACTTTTATTTATTTCTAATTTTTTTCACTTTTCATATTACTGGGTGTGGCCAATAAAGGTTGTACATTTTCTTAGCGAGAAGATTCCAGGCAGATAAAAACTTTTTACTGGTGCTCAATGGAAGTATTTTCTTTCTTCTTCTACAAAGGAAGTTCTCTGCACTGGAGAGGTTTAATTGTCCACGTAATACAGTAGAGCGTGTCTCTCACAAATCGATTCGAAACACGCCTTTTGTCATAACAAGAATCTTCTCCTACACTATTCTTTTGATCCTACAATCCCATTGATCAGTGGAAAACTTCAGAGCTACCGACACAAGTGTATAAAAAGCCTGTCATAAAAAGCCGAAAATCCACCCAAATGTCTCTCACACACACACACACACACACTCACACACGTGTATGTCCGTGGGTATGTGTGTTTCCATGCCAATGGTTCTGTGTGTGTTTCTGCAAGTGTGCAGAGGTGTGTGTGTGTGTGCGTGTGCGTGTGTGTGTTTGTTGCTGCTTTGGCATAATGATAGACTGACAGCAGGAGATACAGCACCACCCCAAACCAGAAGAAAAGCCCTGCATTCCAGAGCTGCGAGCTGTGAATCTGAGCACTGATAGCAAGTTAAAACATGCTGCTTGGAGCTATCACTGTTTTAGTAAATAGTTTAGGAGCTGGTGTTCAGAAGTCATTGCTTTAGGACAAGGGTGGATTGATTTCTCAAGTGCTGATAAGCCACTGTGGTTGGCCAATGCAATTGGCTGTTGGAAACAGAAATGGGATATGTTGCAAGAATATTTATCAATGGAATGCTTGGTTATTTGTTCAAATCCTGTTTTCCGAGGATTAGGACAAACAAACAAAAAAAGTTTTCTCTTTCAATCATTAGCATCCAAAGATATCCTTTATTTTTTTTATCCAAATTTTTACATCATGATAACATCGAGGGCACTGTCAGGCATCTCATGCAGACTCAGGATACCACCTGACACTCATATCTAAAACACCTGCTTCCTCTTGGGCGTCCGATGCTGGCCAAGGAAAGTCATTAAATATTATGTGAAAAGAGGCTTCAACTCCAACCAGAGCTAACATGACATTTCCCCAGAGCTGAACTGAAACACCTTATCTTATAAATGTTCATGGAAACCCTCATACCTCCTCATAGTCTCTGGCTTTTCCAATATTTATATATCCTTATTAGCTATTCCCTTTTTCCATTTCTCAGCAGCTGTCCAAGACTGCAAAAGCGCACCGCACATAATTTCCCATTAACATTGTCAAATCTAATTTAAAGGATAATGTAGCCGATAGGCCCCAGCTCTATGAACCTAATACGGTAGGATTCAGTGGGCCTGACTGTGAGATGGATGGCATGGCTGGGTCAGAGGTACGCTACACATACACAAGTGAACGGGACTTTTAAATTGAAGAGCATCTCTCAGAGGAATCTTGTTTGGCTTGACTTCATAATGCCTACGTCATTATCTGACCCTGGATACACTTACAGATTTGTTTTACTCTGATCTTGACAAGGGGCCGGTAATTAAGGCCAACATTTGGCACCACATGGAAGGGCGTGCATTAAGAAGATGATTGGATTCAATAACTACTCTCATTTTTGATCAGAGGCTCGTCGGAACATCACCGGCGTTGATGACACTTTAGAGTCATGGATATTTATGGTATCGACTGTAACGGCCGCCCTTGTACAAAGGACTGCAGATTAATAGGAGAAAGCCAATTGGGAAGGGATGTGTGTGTCTGCATGAGCGTGTGTGTGCCTGTGTCGTTGCCTGTCGGATTAGATGAGGGCTTGTTGCCACCACCTGGAGCTGTGCTGCAGTGCACCACCTGTGAGGAACACCTGGTCTCTCACACAGGTGCATGCTTCTAATCGAACCAGAGCCTGTTGTTTTACGAGCGAGGTACAGAGTCGGCTACGTGGCCCATTAGCCAGGGACGCCGAGAACAAAGTGCGGCATGAGGACAAATGCAGTTATCAATAGCTGTCAGTCTGGTCCCACACGCTATCTATCTCAAACGTGTGTTGTGTGTAAATGTCGAAATCCTTAAAGGCTCCGGCCTTGAATTATTGCTTTGTTTTCCCCGTTTCACCCAAGCTGACAGGATATGGCAGCCTCCTCTTAGCGCAGTGCGTAGCAGTGCTCGGATCCCTGCTCTCCCTCGCGTTGCTGTGTGACCTAATGCTGTGGGGGCGGGATCACTTAAGTTGCAGGAGTGATGCCATTGGCAGTGATTCACTCAGTCGCTACTGAGGCTGAGGAGGCCGGGAGGACTGGACCACTGGGTGAGTCAACAGGGCCTGTTAAAGGAAGAGAACCTCCAGAGATCAACGGCCGGTGAAAACAATGGGCATGTGGGAGGGTGAACGCAGCAAGCGGCTGGGGATCCGATTCCACGCTGACCGGCCTGGGACAGGAAGCCGGAGCCAACCAGGAAAGACACTGCCCTGGCTCTTCCTTTTGGCCACTTTAAAAATACCCCCCCCCCCCCCGTACCAATGGCGGCTCTTTAAAAAAAACGCTCGGCATCAAGATCCTGTTTTTTCACCCTGGCCCTGCCACAGATATTGCACCATACGGACAGAGAAAGTGAGGAAAGGGAAGTGTGGCGTTTGTAATGCTCGCAGTCATCGGTGGCCTGATGATTCTGGCAGAGGCTTGTGCCCACGTTTTCACAAGCGAACCCAGATTTTGAGGGTAAATGTATGCAAAAGTAAACATCATGTCTTGCTCATCAGCCCCACATTCATCTTGTAATGACTGTGGGAGGGGGGTGGGTCGTGATTTTTTAAGAGTTTATCAGGGAATGTCGCTGTCGAGAGCCGTTGACCCATTAGGCGCTTCTACATGTGCGTCCTGCACCGTAGGTCTTCGTCTGTTGCGCTCAGTATATCCAAGTGAAATGATTCATCACTTGACACAAACACTTATGATCAAGCAGAGCCAGTTTTAACTTTGTCTGGGGGGGCCAGGGCTGATGGTGAATGAAGGGGGTCAACATAACTATAAAGACAGCTTCAAAAAAGGTTTACATTCTTTTATAAAGCGCTATTCATCACATTTGTCTCCTCACAGCCTCAGCCTTCTATTACTTTTGTCAAAAGCCACAACAAATTCCTTCATTTATTACTTTTCGTAGAGCTCCAAAGCGTCTTTGTTGTTCTATGCTCTCAGACATCCCACTAACGGTGCATGTTAGCTACCAGTCACTATTGTTAGAGGTTGAGAAACAGGGATGGCTGGGCGCGAAGTGCCACACCGATCGCCACACCGATCCCGCTTAATGACTCACAGCGGCATCGGAGGCATTGCGTGGTTCTGAGAGAAATGAATCCAATTTACTGTAAATACCTATAGACCTAACGAGGCAAACCGTCCACCTCTGTCTCTATGCCAACACAGCTAGCTTTAATACAGGCAAGGCTAAAAATGTCTTTCTCTCAGACAAAGGATACTAAACAGCAAAGAAAAAATGTGATGGTAAGATGCAGTGAGATGTGGGGGGTGGGGGGGTAGCATAGCTGTAGATGGGACAGGTCGAAAACTTGAGAGGGGCAGTGCCACCAACCTGCACCCCTCCTTCGCTCCGTCAAAAATATTTCAGTAAGGTGGCCTACTATTATTTTTAAGAAAACAGAATTTATCTTTGGTTACATTGGTTATGTGACCAGCAATAGAACTAGGAGCAGCTGAAGAAGCAGTCCTGATCATGGCTAGTACATCGGTAAAAGAGATATGTGAAAGTAGGCTACTTGGTAATGGAGTGCCTGAAGTAAATGCAGTAACTGCACTTTTGGCAAATCTACGTCTGGCTTCTGCGCTGCACTACGCACAGCACACAAAAGATATGGACTTCCAGCTGGAAATGTTCTATTTGGCTTGCGACCAATATCCTATAATCTTTGCCATGAAAAGCAACCGCTTCTGACTTATTCACGTGCATTGCTGTTAAGCACAAAGCTGTATACGGGACAAAGGGAGTGATAGCAGGCCCAGAGCTCCATATGAATAATCACTATAATTTTCGGAGTATTTTTTATTAATTTGTTTCGGTATTGTCAAAATGAAAAACAGTTCACAAACACATAACGATTGTTGCCAAAGCAACGCGCAACAGCTATTGTTTATATTTGTTGTTATTGCGGATATTGTGGTCAATATGGTTGCCACTCACAAAGAAAATAAAGTGTAGGTCAACTGACAATTTCAAAGCAGAGCGCAGCCAACATACTTTAAGTCCAAGATTGGTTTTAATCAAGAAACACTCTATCTAAAAGCATTGGAGATTAATATGTATATTTCTAATTCGATTTTCTCAATCAAGCTTGAAGGTTCTTTCAACGGCCTCATTACTCTGTGAAAAATGGATGAGACCTTTCCCATTGAGAAACAAGTGCTGCTGATAAACACAACGGGCTGTTTATATTGTCTGTGGAACAAAAGCATAGTTATATTGATTCAGCACAGCACAATCATTTAGCTTTGTGGGTATTTGTTACAATACTTTTAATTTGGTGTTTGCAAGAAGTGGCTAATTCCTTCACATTCAATTTCAAACGAAAGAAGTCATGAAGTAATCAAATGCGTGCATGAACTAAGTTAACTGTTGGCCAGATATTAATTGTATCTTAGTGTGAACTCCTTCATTCTGCCTGGGAACAGGGGATAGTAAGATCATGACTTTTTAATGATCTTGTTGACTCTCACGCCCCTCCCTGCTGCTTAGAAGGGAAATCCCTTTCAAAGAGCCTTCTAACATGAGGCATTTCCCAGGCAGCTACTACCTCCAAAAACATCCTAGTGTTCAATGCACATGGCAGTGTATTACAGAGCAGAACACGAATGATGCCTTTTCCAAGTGTAACATTTACACTGCAACTCACTGAGGAAAAGGCAACACCAACATAGCCTATGCATCTTCTTTCAAAACATCTCCTAAACATAGGTTGCAGAAAGGTGATGTGTAGGCAGTCATGGCTCGGTGAGTCACTGTGGATGCATATTAGAAGAACTCTCCAAGCAACCTTTGAAGACACAGAACAATGTCATAATGTAACGACCATTTCAAGAAGAGGAATTAACTGTATGGCTATATTTGTGATGTTTCTTCCCCCTGCATGTGTAGGAGTGTGAATGCACTGTATATGTAACTGTCCCTATGGAACAACTGAGGATTCAAAGTGCGTATAGAAAGTGTTGGAGTTTGTGTGTGTGTGTTTGTGTAACACAGCATTTACTTTAACAAGGCCCTGGCGTCCCCACAGTCGCTAGTGGGATCCACTGTGGGCCTTTTCTCAGTAATCAGCCAGACTGTCTTGCTCTAATTGTTTCCAGATTTGTGTGGGAGGTCAGGGCCCCGGAGTGCTGATCCTTGCCAAGTTTATAAACAGTGCAGTGTTTCCAGATGGCCCCTGGCTCCAGACTGGCTAGCAGGTTGATTGGGAGCAGAATAATAACAGGTGGAGCACAGACAATGAATTCCTTGACACTTTCTTACGTTGCAAACGCACAGACACTTGCAAACACACCATTGCACACGTTCGACACACTCAAAAGAAAGTGTCCTTGTTTCAGTAACAAGCAGAACTAACAGTAACAAAGCGAGACCGCTGCGGGGGAAAAAAGGAAAGAATAGAAACCGAAGAACGAGGGGATTTCCCACAAACTGATTTAAGAAACGGGGCTGGATTCGAATGGAGTCCTCGTATTCTTTAGATGGAAAGTTTGGGGAAGTTGCAACTAAAGATTGCTGGAAGATTTTTAGCTTTTTACTCCGATGATATCATAGAGATTTTTCCTCGAAGACCAACTTCCTAATATTTATTTGTTTTGTTCTTGTGAATTACTTCTTTCACGTCAAAACATACTGTATTTATTCAATCCATGTCTGAATAATCTTTACAGCCAAAAAAGGGTTGCTTAAAGAGTTGGACTTTCATTGAATACATTGTGTCTTGTTCCATCTCCCTCTTACCCACACAAGAGGTGCTTTGTTTTCTAGACTATCAATATATCAATATTACTAATCAATATATCAATATTACACATCTTGCGGATTGGGCATAAAGAGGAGACAATGCTCCAGCAGTACTTGTCCTGTCCTCACTGTGCCTCTCATTTTTGTTTACAAAATCCAGGCCTACCGAGGTCTTTACAATAGCACTGAGAGAGCCTGGGGGGTTGGAGAAGGAAGGGTGGGGGGGGGGGGGTAATGTGGGAAAGAGGGGGAAGCATGGAGAGAGGCGGGGGCGAGGGGTCTCCTTTCATCGGTTTCGCTCTGCTACACTTGCTTGGGCCAAGGTTGGCCCCTGTTTTTCGGTAAGCGTACTCCACTCCAGATGTGCTCCGGCTCCAGTGTGGCTGCCATGTACAGTAAATCGGCATCTGAGGGCTCGTCAATCTGTGGGGTAGGGAGCACTGCGGTGTCGTCAGGCCTCAGCCACGGGCATCAACGGAAATTTGTACCGCCGAGCTTCCACGGGACCTAGGGGTGCAGGGCTGGGATAAGGGGGGGGGGGTCTCTGAATACAAACACTGAACAGGGAGGAACATGATAAACAGCTAGGGACAGAATCTGCGCAAGGACATACTCCATTTTCCTACAAAGTCTAAATGTACAGCCCTCTTTCTGCCGCTGTGCTGCCAAGGCAAACAAGAAATTATGAATAATCCGAGACTTGTGGAATTTATGGGGGGGAAAAAACCTGTTCTTGAAATTGGAATCAAAAGAACGGAATCGAAAGTTTTCTGGACAATTGGAGAATACTTAAAAATAATTCCTCATTCAAGCACAATGAAAGAGAAAACATGAGACTCATGTCTCACTGGCTTCTAAACCTATGCAAATAAAAAAACGAAACGAAAAAAAAACTATCTCAACACCCCATCAAACATTGCAATCCCACACATAGGATAGGGTAACACTTCTGATTGGATATAAACGTGCAATTGGGCCGTATTCACAGCAATCACATTCAATTTACAACTGTGTCAACAAACCAACACGGACCAGCCGTGAGTGGCCTGGCGATGTGGCAAAACAAAACAGTAATCAGTTTCTCAAGCTCTCGAAACATTGAGGACCTGTCTGTGACGTTGTGATTTACTTTGACATTATTCTCAAAAGCATACTAGAGAGTCAGAGTCAAGATAGTGCTGATTTATAAAAGGATACTGGACAGACTCCTGACTGCCATCGCCGCAGACAGACTGTTTTTCCCCCCTCACATTCCAGGCCTCAGACTTTCCCATGCTCAGGACAAGGAGGCCTGAGTCAGCCGGGTTAACACTGGGAGCGTGTCCTAGGGAAGGCCACTGACGACTCCCAGAGCGGAGCCCTGACATCAAGGCTGGCGTCTGCAGCTCCAGTCCTCTCTGAATGTCAGATCCTCCTGTCAGAGTTTTTTTTTTTTTTTTTCCTTTCTTTTCTGTGTGTTTTGTGTCCGATGCTGACACGTTTTCAAACAAAGACACAGACCATGAGAAGGGGAGCGGCTTGGCCCTACTTACCCTGACTCGCTTAGAGAACAGTGCCATGTGTGGTCATGGTTCACCTGCAGGCCTACATCAGCGAGGTCTCACACTGTGTATATAGCCTTAGTGTCAGTATAGCTGCTCTGGCGCCTCTGTCCATGTTGTGAGTATTGGGGACCTCCATCCCCTCCAGCCCTCCTCGTACCGCTGACAGAGCCCAGTCGGCGACCCCTGTCCTGGGCTTCCTGTGGGATCCCCCCGTGCCCCCGCCAGCCCGGGGTAGACTTCTCCCCCTGCAGCAGGGTAACGAGGAGAGGCGTCAGAGGCCTGATTATTTGCACTGACCCAGGTCCGTCTCCTCGGGGCGTCTCGCTGCCCTAGCCACAGTTGCACTGGATCACGTTGACACGGCGCGAGGGGAGACGCATGGATGGGGGTGGGGGGGGGGGGGGTGGGGGTCGAAAACACGTCCTGGCTCCAGGCAGGCGGCCCTGCCTCGGCAGGTTGATGAATGTCCAAGGCTTCACGATCTTTGCCACCCAGGCCCGTGGAGTCAGGCTACAATGAGTTACAGTCTCCAGGCTAGAAGTCCCCACCCCCCCCACCCCCCCTCCCACATACACACACACACACACACACACACACACACACACACACACACACACACACACACACACACACACCCCCAAGCCCAGCCCGGTGAGCCCCCTCAGCGCCCCTGAACACGAGCAGGCTGACCCTCCCTCCCCTCTCTCCCTCCACAAACACTGAGGGTCTATCCTCGACTGCTCCGCCGAGCACCACCGCCACCTCCTTCATCCTTCTGACTCCTTGGCCCTGGCTGGCCTGATTCTGCCCAGACGACACACACACACACACACACAGACACACACACTTCCGGCACTATGCAAGGCTCACCGTAAACTGGCATCAGGTTTACTCTCGCAGCACGCCCCGTTTATTTTCTATCTCGCGTCGGCAGGTTGTGCCAATAGGGCCATCTTTGAAGATGCAGTTGTGTGCAACCACCTGACAGAGTGATATATGTTAGACTGTAATGCAAGCCGGAAATGCATGCAGTATATCGAGAGAAGCATGCAAAGCCTTCAAGTTGCCAAAACCTTCTGTAAACAAGTCAATGCCAATGCTGGATAAGACCATGATACATGGACAGGTGCTCTGATGCAACATTGAGGAAATGTTAAGTGAGACCAACCGAATAGACACCACTGGCAACTGGGAAGAATCTGGCTCGTTATTTTTTATTTATTTTTTTTAAACAGCAATTATTACTGTCAAAAGTCGACCGCACTTCAAAAGATTCCCTCTGTCTCGAGGGCCTTCAGCGCATCTTGCAGCATCAGCCTCTCCTTTGCCCTAATCACTGCTAAAGAGACTTTAAAGCGCGGAATCCAATCTTGAGGTGTGAGCGGTGGAGGGCCCGCGTAACCTTCCATTCGGCTGCTCGTAAAATGGAAGAGGCAAGGCAGCAGGAAAACAACAGCGTTGTTAAGGTTTTGAAGCCGTTGTTGCTGCAAATTGTACAATTGTTGGAGGCTATTCACCACCACAATTAGCTGGAGGCGAGTCTCGGATAGTCTCTGGATTGAGCGACCACCTGCCGACTCCTGGACAGACCAACACATACCCCTATTCATTTGTGTGTCAATAAAATTAAGCACGAAAAATCTGTGGGTGATGCCAAAGCATAATCCCTTGAGTAGAAGCAGGGGAGAGAGCTGCCATGGTCACTAACCCCACATTTACCAGGGCATTTTATTTAAAGCACCCATTTAGGATCCAATAAATGAGAATTAGTCGAACAGTATGTCTAAAAAAGTATGAAGGCTCACAAAATGTAACGTTTTGTCACAATCTCAAAGCAGACGAAGTGAAATCAATGCGACCGAGCCATAATTGATGGATTGATGACATTCTGCAGAGTTGAGGAAAAAAACATGCCATGCTATTAGAATCTCAATTATTCCTTATTACAGCAGAGCACAGTCATTACGTTACCCTGCAATTGCAATTGGCAACACTTTTTTGGTAATTTGATGACGCACACATCTTGGTGGTGTTGGCAAGAGTCGAACATTACTTCACACACTTTTCCCCTCCTCAGCCAGCAGTCAAAATTGACAGGCACCTTCCATTTGTCTTATTTTCCTTTTAGTTTTTTGTGTCAGAAGCAAAACTGTCATTATGTTATTATCAATATGAAATTCTAACACGTTATCTTTTTTAACTCAAGTATTATATTCAATTATAGACATATACCAGCACACCGGTTTTGGGAACCATATTGGGAACGTGTTTCTTTCGTGGCCAAAATATTATCAATTTGAATAAAGAGCTTGTTCAAGAAACATAAATTATAGTAGCTTTATTACTATAGCATTCAGTCTGAGTGGGATTACACAGCAGTGCACAGAAATGAGTTTGGAAATTGTTGTCTTTGTGTGAATCATTCAAAAGTTGTTTTTTTTAGATATCAATTCAGTGGAGTAAAGTGGGCTTATCTGGATTTGTTTCTCTTGGCTGATGTGGGAAACAAATGGAATTTTCGGGTTCAATGAAGGAGAAGCAGGTTAATAAAACGTGGGTTATAAATATTAACCTCGACGAATAACATGCACACATGAGGAGATAATATTCCACTGTTGCCCTCTTAAAATGTGGCAACCATCCACCCACAGAGTAAAACATATTCATTGATTGCTTCGCCCACAATAATCCCCAGCACGAATAAAGTTGTCTGTACACACACACACACACACACACACACACACACACACACACACACACACACATACTGTCACTTAGTGGGCTTCCCCACTGGAACACATTAGACACCAGTTAAAAGCGTTTAAGAAGACTGGTAATCAGCTGACAAGGGACATGCTCAAAGGATGCTTTGAGTGGCTCTTTTGAAAGGAGCCACTGTCCTGCCCGTGACCCATCTGTCTGTTCTCCTTAAAGCGGCGTTAACTTCCGGCCTACCCCCACCCCCACCCACCCACTGGTGCGGCAGACATTCCTCCCAAGATGGTTGAATGGCAGCCCTGTTGCATGTCAGCCTAGGCGGCAGCAGCCAGGCAGTTTACAAGGTCCCCGCTGTGCCGAACTGTGACCTGGCCCTCCGAGCGTTGCTCCCAGGTGACAAATAACCCCCCCCCCCCCCCCCCCCCCCACACACACACACACACACACACACACACACACCCTCTCCCGGGAGTGGGCCCACAGACTTCACAATGCTAATCTAATTGTAGCCTCTCTTGAGTGTCCAGTTCGGGGACTGTGCCAGCCTATTCACAGGGTGTACTGCTAATTGGGAAATAAACCGTGTGGTGACAAAGAGTCTGGGATGAGGAGGTTAATGTTGAGGCCTTTTTAAATGGCCACTTACTGGGAATTACACGCCTCTCACAAACGACATTGTTTGATGGAACATTTATTTTTTATTTTTTTGTTTCTCACTGACTGATAGTCTTTTTTGTTGGTACAACACATGGTCGTTCTGTTCTGTTCAGCACCTCCATTAATGCCACCGTTGACATAGTGCTGGTTAACTGTTTAAAGGCCTACTGGCATCAGTGAGGTCATGTTACAAAGAAACATATCGGATAGTTTGATGGAAAACGATCCAGAATACTTCTGTAAATTACTTTGGTAAATCCACAGAACAAAACTGTGAAGTTATAGCATAGAATAGAGTTAAAGAATCCAACAGTGCTTCCTGTAGAGCCTGTCCTTCTGATCAAATGGGCAGGATCTCAGCATGCTATGGGGCTGTTAACACCTATCCTCCCAGGGGGTCAAAGGTTGAAATGTTTGGGCTTCAGAGAGACGCCAATGGCTGGGTATGGCCAGGATTTACTAGGACGTCTGACACACAGTTACCGCCTGCAAATTACTGACCCCCCTAACACCCTCCGACCCCCTCCCCCCAGCCCCCTCTCCGTCCCCCCCCCCCCGTCCCCCCCCCCAGTTCACCTATCTGATGAATACCCTGTTGCCAAAACCTGGAGAGTAGATTTCAAAGCATATCTCTTTCTGAGCAATGAACCACAATTCCCTTTTTGAACATGTTCTGTGCTTGCATACACCCAATAATGTGCAATAGGAGGGTTCATTTCACAACAGCAAAAAGAAAAGCAAACAGATTCAATATTGAGACCCATGCAGTTAAAGGTTGTGGAAAGTAGAGGTAAAAATTGCCGTGGAAAAAATTCTCGAAGACGAACAATATGCCAACTGGTCATGATGAACCTGAAGAATTTAATCTGAGTGTTACAACAACAAGAGAATAATCTGTCTGTCTAGAATAGCAATGTCCCTGAGGAGTTTAAAGGGAACGCTGAATAATGAGGTGTGCAATTGTCTCTCAGTCTCGGACTCAGATATGTTGATGATGATGCACTTTTATTATGAGAAAATGATAATGAAAACCAGCCGCTGGGATTCTGCATGCGTGAAAGCACCGAACCTCTTTGTCAATCCCTAACATAATTGAAGGTTGCTTTAATAAAAAAGTTTGGTAAAGGGGTCCAACGAACACACCGATAAGAGACTTAAGAATCCCCCTCTTCTCCCCCGCTTCACCCCCCCCCCCCCCCGTCCTGTTCTTCCATTGGCATGCAGACGTCGTTGGGCACCTCAGTGCACCACAGTCTCCCGTGTGGTCCGGTGGATAAGAGGGGGAGAGGTTAGGGAAAGAGAGAGAGAGGAGGGGGGTGCAAAGAGTGATAGCGAAAATAAAACAGCGTGATGAGAAAGAGAGTGAGAGAGAGAGAGAGAGAGAGAGAGAGAGAGAGAGAGAGAGAGAGAGAGAGAGAACAAATGAGAGGAACAACAGAACAAGAGAGCGAGAATATGATAATCAGTCAGCCGAGCGCGGGTCCCAGCCCTTGCTTGGCCAGCATTCGAGAGAGCAGGGTGAGGGGGAGAGGGCTGGGTGAGCTCAGCTTCTTATCAGGAGCTACCTGGGAGCGGCGGCAGCCATTACCTGAGACATGCACCTGCTGGATAAGCGTGTTCTCACCCTCGTTGCACTGCCCACACCACCGCAGCGACAGGGTGATTACAAAGCCTGGATCGGTAATGTAAGACGACTACAGCCATGGAGGCGGACGGTGCTCGTGGCATCACAGGAACGTGTCTTATACCACTGTCAGCCCCTCTCACTTCTGTGTCATTAGAATATCTACAAAAATGAATTCAAACTTCGTACTCCTCAATTCCTCAGCAGTTTGAATGTTTGTTACTTTAAAGGCTGCAATAGTTATTCTATTTAAATATGCCATTAAATATACGTAACTGCTTCCATAAAGTGTATACAAATATATGTATATATATATATATATATATATATATATATATATACATATACATATACACATATACATATAACGTTATCCACACCAAGAATGTGACTACTATGTTACTGCATATTAACACAACGTCATTAGTTAAGATATTAGAGCCTTGTTAACACAGGCCCGTTGTCACCTGAACGTATAGAAATGTTATCACTTCTGAGGTCACAGACGTATCAGTCACAACGGTGGACATGAACGGAAAACAAAGTCTGTTATCTTAGCCAAGGAAAATGGCGATTCAGGACGAATTGATGTTTCTATAGGGACAGATTGCCCCCTAGTCCTGGTGAGCAACCAAGGCCTAGATGAGAGATCTTGTAGGAGTGCTAATAGGAACCAGATGTTAAACCTGTGTCCTCAGAAATGAATGGGCCTATTGGGAAACCGAGACCCGTCTCAGGGGACATTCCACGGCAGGCTAAGCTGATTGGTTCACATTGAAACAACATGGCCAAGATAAACGGAGATTTGAAGAAAGGGGGTCTCTGGGCGCCCGGGTCTAAAATAAATCGTTAGGGCTGAAGGAGGGGCTTAGCTCATCCTCGTAGGAAAACAGTGAGTTTTGCAAGTGACTGACACACATGATGACTGTGGCGCCAGGCAACCTCGGTCTGCAGCCCAGTTGTGGGTTGCAAGGAAGTGGGGAGCATTGTGGGCCGTCCTTCCTTTGTGCTGATGTCACAAGGCTGCAAGGGGACGATTTCTTTTTCCAAATTGCTATATTTGCTTTACCCTCATGACTTGACTGTTTTTTGGCGAGACCAAGATTAAGCTGTAAAGACAAATTCGGCTCCTGATCAAGAACCAAATTCTTTTTTAGAAGGTCTGCATTCTCAGCGGTTATTTTGAGCAATTCATATTCATGATGGTTCCACATCTGTGGTTCATAATAATTTTTCTCCTTGTCTATTTAGTGTACCCATTTAATTAAATTTGTCTATTTTATGTTGTTTTTAGTTATTATAATCAGATCCAAAATCTAAATAAAAGCAAATGGGAATTATTCTCTGTAAAATAGCCTTGAAGTAGCACATAAAAATAATATTCATGGTAGCCCAGACGGGTCACAGCACTGAAAGAGGCTAAAGTTCATCTTCCGCACATGAAACGTTTTTTTTTATTTAGCTTTCCAAAAGCAGTGTGTTTGTGGAGCCTCTTGCAACAGCCCATTGGCAACGGGAGCGAGGGGTCATTTTCAACACAGGAAACGGCTCTGTGGTATGCCGTGACACAACTACAGGATCAGCATCAGATGACTGGCCTTCCCTCATGCTCATCTTGCCCTTAACAGGCCTGGCCAAGCTATCACAACAAGGACCTTGGCCCCCAGGGAATGGCAGAGAAGGAGGGCACCTATTCACATCTTCAAACAGAGCGGGAAAATCCCCCCTTCCAAGGTCGAAACACTAATTATCGTAGGCTGGTTGTATAGGCGATTGTCGGTGCCATGTCCTTTTGGACCAGGGAGTGGTCTGGAGATTTACAAAGCGAGAACTAAAAAGAGAAGCACGCTTCCAGACAATAGCTGGAAAAGTAGGAGTGCAGCGGTGCCTTCCTCTTGTCCGTGGGCAGGCCAGCCTGTTTTCTAAAGCACTTCCATCCTGTTAAAAGTCCCTGGTGGACCTCCACCTGCTAGCTGTACCCTGCTAGCCCCGCTGCTGGGAGAGGGAGGCGCCTGGAAGCCCAGCCTCTCCCCCTCATTTGACTGGCGCCAGTGCTCAATGGGCCCTGCACTTTGATTATTTGTGTTAACAGTTAATTTAGCACCACAGACACATGTGCCAAAGCTGGCTCCACTTCCTCATGCATCACCAACAAATGTGACTTTTATGAGTTCCTTTTCACAGGGCCAACCCCCCACCTCTCCTCTGCTCCTCAGCTCTCTCCTGCCGACTCACTTTCTAACCCCCCACAGACTGACGCCTTCCCCCATTCCCACCCCCTCTTCCCCTCCTAGGCGGGCCTTGGTTCCAGCCCCCACCCCCAGCTCCACTCACTAGCTGGTTCGTCCCTAATCTCTTCCACATCTTGCATGAGAGTTATTTCTGGCTCCTATTTTCCCAGTGTTTGTATTATCAGGGATACATTTCACGTCGATTTATGGCTCGTTGATACCACAGAGACTCTTTCTGACTGGGATTGGGCCCCTCCGGTTGAAAAGAAAGCTTATCCCCACTCGAAATGGTTCTGTCACTTTGTGAAACAACTTTCCCCCCCCGTTTGGATCAGGGCTCACAGAAATAACTACGGAGAGGGAATTAGGGGAATAAGTGTTTCATAAGTCCCAATTACAGGCCGCAAAAAAGGCAGACACATTTGTTGAAACTGTTGACTCCTGGTTGTTTTCCATGCAGTCCCACCGGACCAGTGTGGACCGAAGTCTTTCAATTCTGAGTTGAAGCGGTTATATTGCGTACATTTGTTGACTGCAGATGTAGCCCCGTTTTAATAAATGCCCCACCCTTACTACCAAGCGTAGCCGCTCTCCAAAGAGTGTTACTGTGAGTATGTGGTGTGAGACTGGGGATTGGATGACGATGTCAATGGCTACTTAGCATATATGGACACTGATACTTTCAGACAGGGTAAGAACAGTGCTGAGAGAGCACAAACTTGCCGCCGCACACACATGAGCTCACGCCAGAACTATGCTCGCAGAAGGCCACAGAAGCCATGGAAATATTTGAGCATCTTTTTTTTCTTCTCTTTTTTTTCGCTTGCGTTTGTAGTCCCAGTGCATCATCTTTTGTGGTCCGGAGGCACGTTTTCGCCTAGCCAAAGTCAGAACGTCGAAACGTCGGTCTGTTTTTCACTTGGTGCCGGCCTGCAGTTTTAACCACTCAATAAAATGTGACCCTTAACACTGAGCCAAAGATGGATGGTTTTCCGTGGGATCTGCCACCATGCCGTGTACTCCATATCACTTTTCATATTAGCATACTGTCTCACATTAAGGCAAATGCAGTCGAGGTGCTGATTTCTTACTTCATTAAAAATGGTAAGTGTTTGATCCCGTTGGAAGCAAACCAGCGGGTGTGTCCTTGGCTGTAATTAGTAATGGACACGTGAATTGTTTCTCTGACGTCATCCTGTGTGTCTTCATCATGAGCTTGGAGAAACTGACTGGCTGTCTGGCTAACCTCTTGGGCATATGAAAGTAGCACGAAAGCCTCTCATCTGGGAAAGGTTTCCCCTCGTTTTGTGAATAGGAGTAGCCTGAAAGAACTGCGCGGCTGAGAGGGGCAATACGACAGGTGAATCCTATTGAGCCCAGGCCAGTTGAGACCCTGTCATCTGTATTGTCACACATGCTTTGGAATGTTTTTTGAAGAAGGAGGCTGAGGCCCTGAATTATGCATCGAAACGTCTGAGAGGCAGCCAGGATAAAAAAATAAAAATAAAAAAAAAGGAGAAGAAGAAGAAGAAGAAGAAAAGAAGGAACAACTCCATTATCAGTCAGGGAGTGCGCATGCAGAGGCAGGGGGGATGACAAAGCTCGGCCTCAGGGGACCTCGGCGAGTCGCGGGGGGGGGGGGGACGAGAGCTCCGAGAGACACCCGGCCGACGGGCCCGGCTCCTGCGCTGCACACAGCTCCGGGATTCCCTCCTCTTCCTTCCCAGCATTGTCCCACATCCTGCGGGGGGGGGGGGGGGGGGGGGGGGGGGGGGGGGGGGGGGGGGGGGGGGGGCTTGGTTCTCCGCTCTGCGGTCATCGCTGCCACAATAGCAGGGACAGGCAGTGGGCACCGAGGGGTGGCTCGAGGGACAGCGGCAGTCAGCTTGACAGGATGTGACAGAGACTCCTCTCAACAATTAAGGACTACAAAGCGAGGGCTGACGCGTCGCGACAGCCTAGCGTGGTGTGCTACAGGGCCGGCAGGGCCTCTTCCTGGCGTGGCCCTCACACCCGACAACCAAGTCTAGCAACAAAGCGATTCATAATAATCGGTGTCAGCTTCAACACGTGATTGGAGGGATTTGTAAGGAAGTCCTACGTCAGGAAAATGATCAGTCAATCAAAAAAGCTCGCGGATAGGAGAGTGCCAAAGGGATTACACACAACAACGCCGGGTCAATCATGGAAATGCAGCTCACATCAAATATGCAGTCTAGTTGATGCAGCTCGCCTAGTGTCAGTACCATTAAGAACTCGTATGAAAGGATAGTAATAATATTATTCAGTTCCATCAAGCACAACATCACAAAAAAAAAACCATGACACTAACGTAAATAAAACGAGAACCCCCCTTCAGAACCGCTACATCTGACGTTGCGTCACATAGCTGCCTACCATTACCGTCCAAACAACCTCACAGCCTTGCTCTCCCCTAGCGACTCCGTAGCTTTCAGTGTTCTAGACCAAAGGAACTGAACTGTCTGCCTCCTTCAGAGCAGCAGCGGCAGGCCTCTCAATATTAATAATAATATTACCGATGGCACGGCTGAAAGAGAGGGATTAGAGCTTATTCTGTGGGGATGAGGGTCGCTGCTCGCCTGCTATACATCTGGGATTTGACTTGCCTTGCTTTAAACACAGCAAATGGGAAGCCAAAAAATCTTTTTCATTTAGGAGCAATTAAGTGGATCCCAGAATCACTGGCTCCAGCACGCCGGCAAGCTTTTTTTCTGGTTTTATTACCCATTTCCTCTCCTCTGCGCCAGCAGCAGGAATGCTCCCTTTTCTCTCACAAAGCCACATTTCCAACGCCAGAATCACACAGGGACCACCGTGATTAAGTGCAAGCCAGTGCTTCCCTAAACATGCAAAACATTATGGAGCCCCAACGCTGGCGAAGTGTTGTGTTCCAACATTTACGGGAGGTAATTAAAAACATCCAGCCGTAATTTAATAGTTCCCGCTGAGTAGAGACATGAAGTCTACAGACTTTTTCTCTCTGTATAAATAACCTGGAATGTAATAAGTACACTGATTATTTGTTCATCTCTTCCCCCCCACTGCCTTCTGCCACATTCAGAGAGGCCCTCTTCTCCATCACTCAAACCTGGGGGGAAATGTATCAAGCAACACCTTTTGATTCGTGTCCTGAATAATGTGCTGATTATCATACAAGATGGGAATCTCAGCCTGCTCCTGACTTGAGACTCGTAACTAAATGCGATGAATGCGGATAGCTCTGTGAAGCGCATGTCAATAGCCTCCAGGAGCTAACAGTGCAGCAGACATGTGGTTCCAATCTGCCTCTTTTCTAACAGTGAGAACAGACCATTCATGTACCTCACTGTAAATACGGCACTTAAAACACACAACAGACGTTCAGTGTTTTCCAAAGCAAAAAAGGCCGAATATGGGAGTCATTCCCAGCAGATTAAACAATGCTATTGTGTTACTGGCACTTTCTGATAAATAAAAAACAGGCACTCTGAAAAAGAAACACCAGGGCCCACTGAGCTTTCTGTCCCAGTTTGCCATGTTTGATGTATATCAGCGCACTCTTGGTTGCAATTTCAATGTTTGTTGAGCCAGCATGTATTCTATAGGTAGGCCAGGCCTATGTTTTGGATTCAAAGTATTTTTTTCTCTCCCACTATCTATGCTGTGACAAATGAAATCAGAAATGTGTTTCCAATGGAGAAAGATGCATTCTCTCTCCTCTCCACAGCCATAAAAGAAGATAAAGCTTTTTACAGTACGAGCAGACGGAAAAGTTAACCTTTTGGCTCCGGGGGGCAAGAGGTGAGGGCCCTGGGAGCTGACTAAGGAGGCCTGGCTCCAGCCAGCGAGCCAGCCCGAGCCTCATGTCCTCCTTACCACATTCCTTCCCAACTTAGATCACTGTGCACTCTCCTCAGCCTGCCTTACTTTGGTCACCCCAACCCTGAACCAACGTTTACTTTGTTCACAAACTTTCTGACGACGGGAACTTCCGTGGTTGTTTTCATTATTCTTTTTTTTTTAAGGAAGGATAACAACTACTGAATCCTAATCTCAATAAGCTTCTACTTGAGTTTTCTGTGGAGGAGGATGAAAAAAAAAGAATACGAAAAACGATTAAAATGGCGCCTTTGTTCAGGTACCCCCGTGTCAGCTAAGCTTGATATGCTCGAGGTCAAAGAGTCAGGTTCGGCTTTGCTGCTCCCATTAGGACGGGGTTCTCCAAGTCGGTCGGCATATGCTCTGAGAAAATTTTATGGAGGAATTCATGTACTGAATAAATGAATATGCTTGTGTAACCTGGGGGGATGGTGGGGGTTATCCTTTCTGCGCGGCTTGACGGGGCTGAGCTAATCAGATGCAACACCAGTAAGTCAGGATTTCATATTTATGGCCTGGAACAGAACTTAGAAAGGAAAGTCAGAGTACAGCATAGCACAGAAACCCCCAAAAGAAACTGTCAAAAATATGAAATGTCACGCATATCAACCATCACATCAGGACAAAGATAGGCCAGTGAACAGCAAGGTCACCTACGTTGAGTCATCGGAGGAACTTGTGTCGCCTTTGTGCACCGGTGAACAGAGTGCACAAACACATCAAATTATTTTGGCTCCATCTTTAATGTCCCTTGAGTTGTGTCCAAAAGACCTAACGTAGATCATAGATAAATGTACCAGCTAATATCTCAGGTAATGCCTTAAGTACACTAACTTGTAAGGGGAAATAAATTCAGTACATCCAAGAGGACAACTAAGGACAAAGATGCACAACAAATGGGCACGACAGAAGGATTTCCCACAGCAAACTCTCTTCATGCAAAGAAAGCTTTTTCTAAAAGAATAATGTAAGCATGCCCATATGGAGCCTGCGGACAACCAAAGCATCCCGCTGCTACCTCTCTTTTTTAACGGAACATCCACGTCCCTTAAGAGCAGTGGCAGCCGGCTTGCCTGACAGATTTACTGGTACACAGCGCCCTCTAGGGGGCTGAGGTGTCAGTGCTGATTCATCGTGATGGAGCTGGCAGGCAGGCGGGCTTGAAGTTTCCCCAACTACACATCAAAGCTGCTTTCTTTAAGGATCATTTGAAATTGTGAAAGGACATGCTTTTGATATGCAAACGATGTATGAATACTTGAGAGATTCCTAACACACTAAGTGCAGTGTGAACTTCCTTTGTATACTCAGATAACTTCCACATCCAGCTGTGCAACTGATATGTCCATGCTGCTGCAGAGGTCAGCACCAGTTTTATTTACAACGCAGAAGGATGTTCGGAAAGAAGTTATTGCTTAATTTTTCCTTTCGTCCTTCGGATGCCATTGAAGACATCCGCTGTTTACATTAGACTATTTGTCTGTGACGAGATCTATAAACAACTACTGAATATGCACCAATTGAACACATCGTTTTACTGAGGAAGTATTTGTGTCCCGTGACTGGCCATTCTGCAGTATTACTGACAGGGGCTTTGTCAGCTAGGGCGATATGGGTGGTCGAGATGTGTGTGTGTGTGTGTGTGTGACCCAGCCCCAGGACAGGCCAGCTGTGTTCGGTCAGCCACCGCAGTGGAGGAGATGCCCAGAAGGTCACATAGGCCCAACACAGTGACTTTACAGTATACAACCTTAAAGAACATACTTTATCTTGGTGCCTTTAGGTTTACTACTGGGCCACCAACCTGTGCTCAAACAATTGGTTGTAATAGCTTGATTTCCAGCGAGACACCTTTTTTTCTTTTTACAATATCTAGATGCAATATGAATATAATAAAGATCAGGAACCCTTGCATTTAACTGGATTAATGTCAGTCTTACTACTTGCTTATACATTTATATCGCTATATCAGAGTGATGGTATTTTTAAAAAGGGGCAAGACATACAGTACATTAAACATCTTCATTATAAGAAAGTACTCTGAGTATTGTTTATGAAAAAGTAGCCTTCTCTTCCAGACTAAGCATTCAGCTTAATATTTCATTAGAAAACTGACCATAAAGTATTAAAATGTTGTAACTAGGTTTCTTACAAAACGTGAAAATCATTAGTTTGAATTTGCATTGCAAAATGTGCCCTTTCATTCGGATATGACTATGACCCTAAGCAACAAAAAGAAAACTACGGAAAATATTGATGTGCAGAGCGTAGTATGCTAGGAGAAAAATATCCACCCATACTAAAAAGTGCACGTCATCATTGAGGAAAGTACAGTTCAATTTAACAACATCTTCCGTAAATGATGCTTAACATACCTTAGATGGGTATATTGTAGAGCAATTTTAATTAATGTATATGTGCATTTCTTAAACGGATGTAAACATGAAAGACCGACACTGCAGTTGAACAATACACAGTATCAACATCACTTGGGTTGACATTTTCAGAGATGGTAAAAACAAATGATTTAATTCTCAGTGACTTTAATTTCAGAAAATCACAAATTCACACCTGCCATTTTCACTGGAAGCTAGATGCAAGGATTTCAGAACAGGCTTCAACGTCTGTTACATGTCGAAGAGCTGTAGAACAAAAACATATTAAAATTGTGTCAAATACAGAGATATAAAAAAGAAAACTTTCCATGTGACTACTTTCAGGCAACAGACACATTTCAATGTTGGAACTGCATGATATTTTATATTCTAAATGAATCCATCTTGCCACTCTTTTTTAGCTTCTTGTCAGCTATCTATTGGGCTAGTAACGGAACATGCCTTCGTGAACACTTCAAATCTTTTGATCAAGAGACCAGTCGTTCTAACATAAAATAGCTGGACTGTGGTACAGCTACCAGGAGGTGCCATGCTCCTCTCTCCAAGCAAACTGTGAGCATCTCAAACATGAACATTTTGGTCAAACTAACTGAGGAGGGTGGATGGTTCCTGTGCACTTTTAGTTATAACTATTTACTCAGTGCTTTACAGGGTTGGCATGAGGAGTGAACATCTTTCCTGATGACGCAAACATTTCTAAGAGAGGTAAGACAGCGGGCCAAAACAATCCGGAACAATTAATTGCAGTAGGTTTGTCCTTCTGGAGGTTGTGGAAGCTTCATATTTTCTTTGGACATCATTAGCCGCCGTAACTCTTGAAGAACGACTTTAATGCTATAAGAATTTTGCCATTTATATAGAATTGGTATGCTACGTGAATCCACCTGAGAGAGTGAGGGAGAAAAACACTTTATATTAGTAAAGATTAAACTGACACAAATAACTGAATCAATATTAATAAACCTAACACGACTTAAGCAATGCATATTAACCCTAACTGGTCCTGAATAGCCTGACGGCACTTACCCCACCATTGGAATTATTTATCCCATTCATGCTAATTTTGGTTACAAATCTAACAATCGGCGCTGCCTCTGGGTATTTAGGTCCACATTCCATTTTGAGACTGTATATCCTGTTCTCATAATTAGTCTGGAAAAGAACAAGGGAAAACAGACTATCACTGGTCATACACGTTTCATACACACACACACACACACACACACACACACACACACACACACACACACACACACACACACACACACACACACACACACACACACACACACACACACACACACTCATAATATCCTGTTTATCTTCGCACATACACTGTTAACATTGCTACCACCAATATCCCTGTTCCGGGCCCTGGAATGAGCTTTGTGCTTACTCTGGCTGGACCAATGATCATGCCCGTCCACCTTGTGAGCGTCATGTCCTCGTCGTTTTCCAGACCCCAGCTGACGGTACCATCTCCGACCCCCTTCTGTCCCTCCTCGAGCTCTTCCAACAAACGAAAATTGCGTGGAACTTTAATTCCTGAAACGACAAGGAGACCAGAGCTTGACACTTCTGTCACGTTCAGATCCCAACCCTAACCCAAACACAGAGCTGCTGAGAGCTGGGGCTGGGTATATTCAGCCTTTGTCAACCTTCAACACGATTCAGACTTTGCCTTCTGTAGTGATTTTGGGCGTATTACCATCACCATCCCAAGGTTTCTGCACAGGTTATATAAACTTGAAAATTTGCATAACACAACATTATAAATAGATTTTCTCTCGTCAGGGGGCCGAGGAAGACATACATTTGACTGTGACTGCAGCCAAATAAACACTATTCTCTGAAGGTCTAATTACAAGCAAGGTTTCCCAAACAGTGCAAGTAACAGCTTTCGGAGGCGGCACAACTCAGACACACACCACAAGGGACCTTGTCTATGTCTGCTGCCAGCCAACATTCACCTAATGTGTGCCCAGATTTCCCTCAAATCTTTCCAAAGGACACAGCCCTGTAATCCAGTAATGACCATAACAAAACGTGTGTTGAAGAGTAAACCTAAAAGCACTGAAGTTGCTGGTACATTCCATTAGTCTTCTTGTCTAACCTGGGTCAGAACTAAATGCATTGTCTGCATGATCTATGACCCTAATCTTACCAATACTATCTTTAGGTAATTTCAACCACGACTGTTCAAACTTGTTTTTTTTTATTTTTTTTTAGCTCTGAATAGTTATTTAAAAGCCTGTGCACTGCCTCAAGGTCTTAAAGGGAACAGTTCAACATTTTGGGAAATAGCCTACAATATGTGCCTACTTACCCCTAGTCAGACGAGAGGATCAATATCCATGTTATGATGTCCAATAATGAGTTCAGGGTTCCCACTCTAAGTCAAATGTCAAATTCCGTGACTTTTCCCTGACTTTCACTGACTAAAAAGCTGAATTTCCATGACCTTTCACATGGAAAAACATTCTGCCTTTGTGCTTCGCAGACAGAATTGCCTTCGTTAGCACTAGCAGGTTCAGGTACAGAAGACTGCATATATCTTGACAGTTGTTGACAAGCGGGAAGGGGAATATGAGATAAATGGGCGCCAAAGAAAAACAACCACTCGCAGAATACGAGAAATGTGTGAAAAAAAACAGATAAAGAAAAATACTGCATGGAAAATATTACATTTTGATCAAATAAATATAATTTGAACATGATACAAACAAAATGCCCTGATATTCCATGGCTTGGCCCAAAACATTATCAAATCCCCTGACTTTCTATGTCTAGAATAGACTTTTTCAAATTCCTTGATGTTCCAGATATTCCATGGCCTGTGGGAGTCCTGTGAGTCATTTAAAGAACACTGCTTTAGATGTTTCTCATTTTGTCACTTTTGACGGAACCATGCTAGCTGTTACTATTGGCTTACACACATTGTGCTAAGCTAGGCTACATGTACCAACCTACTTACTTAAACAACTCATTATTGGACGTATAATGATAACATTGATATTGATCCTCTCCACTGACCAGGGATGAGTAGGAAAATATCTTATTCCCCAACATGTTTAACTGTTCCTTTAAACAAGATTTAAGTTGTATCTAGGGCTAGGCCTAACCCTAACCCTAACCCTAAAAACAATAACATTCTGTGATTCTAACCCACTGAAAAAATGTAAGTGTTTTCACTGTTTTAATCCCAGGCTAAAATTGTCATCCAAAGTTAACATAACATGCAACTTGTTATTCCAACAGAATACGAGGTGGCTTCTTAGAGTAGCCGATAGGACAATAGGGCAAGAGGTCCTTATTAGGTTATTGTTGAACATATGTTAAGTTCATATTCTCACATTCTCACACTGTAGAAGTAACCATGGACGCGTCAAATTAGCATTTCAAATAGCCTAGTATTTAATATATGTTACTGAATATACTGATACTTCTTTTCACTTTTCAGGAAGCCATTGGCCTGGGCAAGGAACCTGTAGGGAGCTAAGTTTGTCCAATTTTAAGGGCACCCATATGGCTCCACAAAACCTTTTCTCCACTGGAGTGGAGGGGCATCCATTAGGAATCTCCCCGGATTCTCGCACATAAAGGGACACCCTTACTGCATCACATTTTAGCCACTGGAGGGGCACTTAACCATTAGACGAGTACCTAATTGGGCACTGTGTCATGTTTTCCCACCAGTAGGAGTCACGTAGGGGTGGCATAGATGTCACTTCATAACGGAACCCTTTTACATTGGACGGGGACCCTTAGGGAACGTGACGTGTAGACCACTGTAAGAGTGTCTTATAGGGCACTGCATCACGTTTTCTCTACTAAAAGGGCACTCATTAAGACACGTTATCAAGTTCTCTGTCTCTAGAGGGCACATCATCATAATGTATTGCATTAAAGGGGTACCCTAGAGGGCACGCAATCCTTTTTTCCATGTGACTGGCAGCCAATAGGGAACTTTCTTGCGTTTTGGCAACTTTAGCGACGGCAAACCATGGGGGAGAGCCCCGGAGGGAGGGCAGTCGTCCGCCACTGATTGGCCAGTTATCGTTATGGACTCCAGTCAATCCAGTGTTGCAGTTCTTCTTCTTTTCCTGTTAACTGGTGGTATTTCGTGTGCGTGTACTGTTGTTTCACCTAAGGTCCTAAGGAAATGGAAAGGCCTACACAGAAGGCCTTCGCAGTTTGTCTTTAATAAAGGGTTGCTCTTAACTTCTGTGTGGTGATCAAAGTCAATAAGACCAACCACACAAAAATGTATGTAATTATTTAAAAATACAGTTATAATACCCTTTATGCCTAAACTCAAGATAAGCACTAAAAAAAACAAGATTTAGAATGGGTTTGGTAGAGAGCAGATATGTCAAATGGGGTTTTCAAGGGGGCACCTTCCATCCCAGATGTTTCGTTAAATTCAGCCCAGACACATCCAGAAGGTTTAATGGTAAGCAATGAGGTCTTGGAGCCACCCCACTTTCAGCATGGCCAGATAATTAAAATGAAAAGAATAAAAAAATGTATTAAGCTGTGTAATACCTCTACTCTACTATTCCTGCAGGCCCTGTTCGACAACGCTGCAGATATTACATTTTTTTTTATAATTATAGTCCCACATAAATCTACCAGAAAGCCAGGCTCTGGTCATCAGATTACCTGATTGCTCCCCTCGCTTTTGCCTCGTTCAAAATGAACTTCGTTTGTGAACTTCAGGAAACTCTATATCGGCTAATACGACTCATGAGATACATACAATTACAGTTGGTTAACGACAGTTATTGTTACCGATTTACAATGCTTATATAGGCTACACATTAATGTAAACTTCAGTAAATAGCCAATTAAATGATGTCCAAGTAGGTCATTTTTTCCACTGCTAAATGAGTTAAGAACTTTTCATTATGCCTTTACGGTCAGAACGTTTGACCTACATAGACCGGTGAAACAACTGCACACGAACGCTAAATACCACCAGTTAAGAGGAAAACCAGATGAACTGCATCACCGGCAGTAGGGTAACACTGCCCCTGCCTGGCGGTAGGTTAACGTTGACAGCACCGGCTCGATTTGTTGGCATGCCCCAAGTATATGGTAGTGCAACCATCCTTAAAGCCACAACGTGACTCAAAATATAAACGACGTAATCTTAATGTTTTGGGGTGCTAACGTTAAAGTTAAAACTGTAACGTTCGGCAAGTGATTCAAGTTCCAGGACATTGACAAAGCCATAGTCGATAGTAAGCCGCAGCTGGATGCGTGAGCTAACCAGCTACTAGCCAACGTTATCTTCCTGCGATTAATACAAATTTAAAATAAATTGTCTTTATGCGTTTTCGGTGAATTGTATGACATCGTATACACTGTAGCACATCCAACACTTCAGAGTATATAGTCCACCCTAGCAAATGAACAAAAACGAAGCAATACCAACCTGAGGCAGTGGCCATCTTCTAAATCAAATTCAGAGAACTGAACTGTGACGTCATGATCAGTTGACAAACAGCAGCATCAGTACTGCACTGGACATAGGGGTGTGTCGACTGGTACTTCGTACCCATTCCTTAAAATGCAAAACCACTTCCAATTGGTATGTACATACCGCATAACACTACTTTTAAAAACAAAATATTAAGGATAAGAAAAGGCACATTGTCTCCTTTTGATAAATAAATCATAAATGCCTAGCAGTGGGTTGGTACTAACATTCCAAAACATGATCACAAGATTATGCAAACTAGCCTTTATTTATTGCCCCTAACTTCATAGCATTTGGTTGACAGGGAACTTATTACAAATGTGTACATACAATGCTGCGTATGTTGCAAGAATATCAACTAAACTTTATACAAGTTATTGGCCAACTTTAAGGTCCATACTACCAGAGGAAACACACAAAGAACAATTTACAGTTGGCACAGCATATAAAACCTTAAGCTACACTGTACAAATGGAAGGCAATGCTCTGACAGAACCAAGTCACATACAGAAAATAGATAAAACCCAGAATTAATTCATTGGGTTGTTTGCTGCTACTTGAAAAGGGTACATAATTGGCCAAAGCAAAAACTGGTAGATACAATCAGTTATATTAATTGTATATACCATACAAGGCATTACATCCACATCAGATTATTATTATTTTTTTTTAACAGTTCTATTAACACAAATCTTAATATTGACACACAAACTCATTGACTAACTCTTTTCCACAATAACAAGCATTATTAAAGTCATCACATTCTCCCAAAATCCAGATAATGACATATCGGAATTTCGAGAAAGAACTTGTTTCAAATTTTACAAAATCTTCACCAGAAAAAACACTAAAGACATGTTCTGTGAATGAAAAAGAAAAATATTAAGTCCATGGCTGTACATAGCACATACGCACATTGTTTTTTTTCAAGCCAGTAGACGAACGGTCTTCCCAGTGACCGTCAAGAAATCGTCGTCTGCTAGTGTTCTGAGGGCCTCCTCAAACATGTCCTTTGTAATGGCCTGCATTGTTTTAAGTGAAGAAAGAAATTGTGCATTAGACGATGCGGCTCCAAGTTGATGCCATATGGAAAATTATGTTTTACCATTTGCGTGAAATCATTTTTTGGGGCGGGGGGGCAGAAGTTTACTTACAGCCTCAGATTGTCCTCTAAGGTCTTCAAACAGTTGCTGGTATTTCATGGCAGGAGTCCTTCCCTTGGCCTGAATCAACTTCTTCAGAGCCTGGGCAAGTTCCTCCTTGCGCTTCCGAGCTGTGGCACTCATTCCTGTAATTGGTGGTAAAAAGGTCCAAGCATTTGTCATATACAATGTATTCAAATTCCACGATATCTAAATCATGGCCATAAAAAAGGCATTCCCCAAGTGTTAGGCATATGAAGAAAAAAAAAACATCAACTATTGACTGCATTATAACTATGTTAGCCAGGACTTGACAAAGTGTTAGCTTTCGGCCCTTACCGGTAGTAAGAATAGCGATGTCTACAAATCCAGTCCTGGGGTCCGTGGCTGACTGCTTGAGGGCCTCCCGATGCAGCCTCTTAGCCTCCTCCACGTCAATGGTCTCCACCTTGTCGGAGAAGCGCACCTTGGCATGTGCCTCCGCCAGGCGGATAAGGGACTCCAGCTGCCTGGGATAGGCAGACACCATGCCCCGGCCGCTGCCTATCTTCCTCATGTCTACGTAGGCCTGGGGATGCAGAAAAGCCATGGTCATTGATAATAATGGAAGCCAGTTGCTAAACAGCCCCATCACACTCAGCTCCACTAAAACCCTTTTAACCAAATTTGAGATCTGAAAGATTTATTGGCGAACACTACTGCGCACGTAAGATCGATCCGTTGGCTTCCCGCCAGCATGACTTTGGTCTATTTAGACTCCAGTACTTTTGTTTGGGTGTGTGAACAGACATAACTCCAGAACAGGGACAAGCTCCCAATCAAAAAGCACCCCCTCGTTTAGGCATACCTCGATAAGAGCTTGGCCCGCTTCCTCGTTCAGGCGCGGGTGGATGTAAGTGCGAGCGTACGCGATGTAGTCCTTCAGCACAGCCATGTCAAGGTACTCCTCCTCGATCTGCTCCTCGCTCTGGTAGTAGAGCGCCACCAAGTGGTGGGCCAGGCGCCGGTCATAGGCCTCGTCTTGGGGATCCAGCATGAGGAAGATCAGGTCAAATCTACAGGCCAAAAACAAAAAGGGGTTGACGCGTCAGTATAGCAAACACTTAATATGAAAGTAAGAGGAACAACTTCCTGCTGATGGAGCTTGGCTTTTTGACTTGAACGGTGAGATCACCTGGACAGCAGTGTGTGAGGCAGCTGGATGTTCTCGATGGTGGTCTTCTTTGGGTTCCACTGAGACTCCACCGGGTTGGCTGCCGCCAGGACAGAGGTGCGAGCGTTGAGCTGGCAAATGATTCCAGCCTGCGGGGGAGAACGAGACGCACATGGGTTTTTTAAAGTCATGGCGACCACAACGGAACAAAGCCTAATTGTGCGCCCAGTGGCACCCCGTGAATTGAACAGAAGCGTACCTTGGCAATGGAGAGGGTCTGCTGCTCCATGACCTCGTGCAGCACCGAGCGCGTGCTGTCGGACATCTTGTCGAACTCGTCGATGCAACAGATGCCGTTGTCGCTGAGCACCAGGGCTCCGGTCTGCAGCACCAGCTGCCGGGTCTCGGGGTCCTTCATCACGTAGGCGGTGAGGCCCACGGCGCTGGAGCCTTTGCCCGAGGTGTACTGGCCACGGGGCACCAGGTTGAACACGTACTGCAGGAGCTGGGACTTGCTGGTACCCGGGTCGCCGCAGAGCAGGATGTTGACCTCGGCGCGGAAGTTTCCTCTGCCTGTCTGGCTGAAGTCTTTACGAGTTCCCCCGAACAGTTGCAGCAGGATTCCCTGGAACGACGGAGACCATCGGATTCAAGAACTCTTCAAAACCGAAAGAGAAATGAAAAAAAAAAAAAAAAAACTTCTCCAACACGATTAAGAAATGGGAAAAACACACCTTCTTGATGTCCTCGTGTTCGTAAATGCTGGGTGCCAACGCCGAGGAGAGGCGTTCGTACACGTCGGGCTTGCCAGCGAGCTCCTTCAGCGTCTGGACGCGCTCCTCGGTGAACAGCTTCCGCTCGTCGTCGTCCAGCCCGTGCAGACGCTTCTCGTCCGTCTTGCGGAAGTGGATGACGTCGATGTGAGTCTTGTAGACCGACTTCACGTTGTTCTGCCGGGGGTTGACACGCATGGGCACGGCTCTGTAGATGCCTGCAGACGTTAAGGGTGCCGGTCGTTTAAGGAACAAATCGGCTCGACAGACTGAAGTCGGCAGGTCAATTGATTCCTGAATCGCGGCCACCATATCGAGCCATGGACAATATAACCCCATTAACACGTACAAGACAAGAACACATTCTAGTAGCATCCACATTAGAGCCAGTGTTTCCCTTACAATGATAAATGCTGCAGTTACAAAATTGTTGCCAAACAGAAAAAAAAAAAAAATCCATCAACTCTATTCGCATGTTCTCTCTGCTTGAGAGGGCTGGAGTTAGCGGTGACAACACAGCTACAACATACAACTCAATTCAAGTGAATGAGAAAGCGTGTCCAAACTTTTGACTGGTAGTGTAAACGCAAGCCACAGTTCTTGACCCGGGTTTAAAAAAAAAAAAAAACGCACTCTTAGAGGGAGTTCTAAGCGACGCAGCGAGGTAGATGAAATGGTGGCACATCTGGATCAGAAGAGATGTCATAGCGAGCAATGCCTTACATTTGGTTTCAACTGTTTCATTTGTTTAATCATTTACAGTCTAATGTTTAAAGTGAAATCAAAATTTGTGGGCTATACAAGTTTGATTTAAACAGAAATGCATGTGCGCTCATTATTCTGACAAACTGATAAGGTAGCCCAACGTTATATGGGCAATTCAAATCTTGCATCATAATGCAGTTGTCTTTTATAGATTTTTTAAAGCTAAGAAATATGTTCCCATGAGTCTGCTGCATTTCACAGTTTTAATGTGGTCGAAATCACTGAAACTCATGCCAATGGATTTTCTGACTGCCAGATAATCTGGCCTATATGGAAAAATGGTAGAATCTTTGTATAGAACAGCCGAATCCATTTCGACTGACAACATTTTGAGTCGGGTAAAGTGCTATCAAACTCCCCAATATGAATAGTTAGAAACTAGAAAATAGTGAAAGTCAGGTGAGGATGTAAATTAATGTAGCACCTTGTTGAACATTTTAGGCAAACATTATGCTAACTAGCCAATTCCCCAATCAATTACCGACAGTGTGGACAGCAAGCTAGTTAACGGCTGGCTAGGAGTCTGAGAGACTTGAGCAAAAAGAAGAAAAAGTTTGATTCGTTTGGGTGTTGAGGCCTTTTATTTAACCTCCATTGACATTTACCTCGATAACAACTGCCCATAAATATGCGCTACCTGGACCGCTGGGGCCCCTCTGGTGTCAGCGAACACTAAGACTGTCTACAGTGAATTATTTCATTATTTAACAATTCATCTCGAGGCTCCCCTTTTTGACAGCTATTCATTGAATAAAAAATACATAAGTCTCTCCCTAGTTAACAAGTGAACCTACACCATTATCGTACCCACTGATGTCAGCACCGCTGCTATGACTGAATCCCGGGAGAACCACTATGATCCATTCCTGATTTGACTCAAATGGGGGATACCTGTAGTGTAGAGCGTGTTGTGTTCTGCTGTGGAACTGCAAAGTGCTCACCAGTGATGTTGATGCGGTCTCCAGGCTGGACTTTGTCCACCAGGTCATTGTGGGAGTAGATCACAGTGGTGTGAGGGGTCTGGCCAGCGGGCATGTCTTCAGGGGACTCTTGGATTTTGATCTGAACAAAACAAGGCGATTAGTCAAGATGGCGGAGCGGGCCTTCCTCTGCCAAGGCACTCAGCAACATTAAAGTCCTCTAATGAGGGCGGACCCCGCCAAGCCTGTTAATCAACGGCCTTGCAGCACTAACACCGCCGCATCCTCCAAGTGGAGCGTGACGCTCGCAGTGAGCAGAGCGTCCTGTAAGCAACCTTGGTTCTCCCCTCCCTGCTCCCCCGCGGAGCCTCACCATCTGCTTGTCGGAGAAAGAGGAGCGGTTGTGGATGAGCGCCAGGCTGTGGGTGGTGTTGCAGTTGCGGCACACGGCGGGCTCGGCGATGCGCCCGCGGTCCACCTCCACGCGGGTGCTGAAGGCACAGACCTGGCACTGGAAGAAGGCCTCCTGCATCTCGGGGATGAGCTGCGAGGTGCGGATCACCATGCCGCTGATGGTGATCAGCTGATCGATGTCTGGAGGAGGAGGGGGGCGGCCGGACAGAGAGGCTCAGGGGTTAGCAGCCGGACGGGGGCGAGCGCACACGCACACCTTAGAATGTTTAATATTCCCTGCTATCTCAGTCAATATGGCTCCAGATTTCCCTGCAGGCTGTTGTCATAATGAGGGAGACTGCGTGTCGGCTGGCGTGCGTACGATTAATGCAATAATAGCAGCAAAGGACAGGAGGACTCACCCTCTGGGTTCAGGCTCCTCATGTTACGGGTTTTCAGGGCATTGTACGGGCGCACCTGGATCTGGTGCTCCAGAATGGAGTCTGGAAAGCGCTCAAAGAAGAGTTCGTTGACAGCCATGTCAAAGGTGGGGATAACTTCCTGTCAAAGCAATGAAACAAAATAAGACGTTATTAATCCATCCATCACCCTGAGCATCGAATTAGCAGACAGACAGACAAACATTCCCAAAACGGGGAGAAAATTAGAAGTACTATGACTTCTAAAGTAGGTGGTGAGATGAGTTTTAATGCAGGTCAGGTGGTGCTACCTGAGGGTAAGAGACGAGCTGCCTGTACAGGTCCGCGTCAAAGGACTGCACATGTCCGCAGTTCACGTTCAACACAGGCTCACCGACAACACTGATCTGCAGGTCACACAGAAAAGATCCTTTTCAAGCGTAATAATGAGCACACAATACAATCAATTATAATTGCTCGGAACAAGCAGATGGGGTTATACGTTATATATATATATATATATATATATATATATATATATATATATATATATATACATACATTATTATTATATATATTTTTTTTAAACACTATCACTAACAGATATAAGGGGGCATATGTGACCTGATAGTGCTGTACTCTACCTCCTCCAGCTTCTGCATGTAGAGCGGCTCATTTAGGTCCAGCCCAGCATTCTCATCCTCTTTGGAGGTGGGGTCCAAAAACCTTTGCAGAAACCTCTGAGAGAAGATTGACATCAAAAACATTAAACATACCGTTTTTTTTTTTTAAAAGAGATGAGTGGGGCTGCAAATAAACATTATTTTACGAGACGCTGCCAAAACTCTGTAAGACCGTTGCGTGAGTTTTAATAAATAGCCTTATCTATTGCTAGACCGCACACAGCTTTTACGAGTGGAAACAGTTTCGGCAGCAATAGTTTACATACAATACATGAAGGGGGAATGAATGTAAGATGCAGGCGCCCCCATGTATATTGCTTGGAATAACATGAGTTGTTTTTCTGCTAATGAATAAATAAGGTGATTTGGGTAGCTATTGGTTAGGGCACGAGTTCAGCTTGTCACCGCAAAAAATAGGTATTCTTTGGAACAGGGTAGTGGTAGTTTACAAAGTACGCCTCATTAGCCCCTACGTCCACTAACGGGACGATGACATCAACATTTCACATTCATAAATAAGGAATGATTATTTAAGTTTCTTTTTCTTGTGACTCTAAAAGTAGGTTTGCTATTATTATTGCAAGTCCAGGCAATCAGCACGTTTTCAGTATTTAAGAGACATACCAAATGGGACTTGACCCGAATTCAGTGCGAATCATTTCGCCTTCCTGGGCTGTGCCTAGTCACAAGAGACTTGAGACTTTTACATGAGCCTCACAGATGGGGTCATTGTTGTACCTGAAATTTCTCCTTACAGGTCCCGACATTGACATCAGTGCCCCAGATCACCAGTCTCTGGCCCCCTGCAGCCTGCTCACTGACCACGGCACCATCACCACTAGGCTGAAGGGAGGAGGACAAACACAGTCATCACATTGCTTTGAATAAACAAGACCATAAGACTTGTTTCCACTATCATTTCAGTTTACATGACTAGCAGACAAGAAGAATTCAAAAATGTATTTGTGATTATAACTGCATCCGCAAGCACGCACACACGCACACACTTCGTTTTACTTTGAAAAACCATAGATAATGAGTCTTTGTGCTCACCGGCTCCGAATGCATGTCAACCTGGGGGGCCTTTCTGACAGAGCCCAGGTCAGGACGCTGTCTGGCTGGGGTGCCCCGCACGCCACTGCGGGGGGTCCCCTCCACTCTGGAACTGGGGGTGCCGTATGTCAAAGGGGAGCTCATGTCCACCTCACCGGGTTGAACTAAAACAAGAGTACAATGGACTAAGCAAGTGGAAACGCTATGCACGGTTACGGTGCTGACCACGTGGTAGTCATTGTAGGAACTGTGAGAAGTGAAAGCGTTTTTGCTGCTAAGCAACCAGCTACCTGAGCGACGGGGGCTGGAGAACAGTGAGGTGTCCTGGACTGCTGCAGGGCTGTGCATGTCTACGGCCGGGGACGTGGGCATCAGCGGCAGCTCCCCATAGGACGAATCATGGCCACGGTGACGCTGAGAGGGAGGGGTGAAGGGACCCTCGCTGCCAGCTGCACAAAGGGGGATACAATCAATAACACCTGAGTTTCAAAGTTGCAATAAGGATATCGGCAAAACCTTAATGGTGCGTCCCTCCGGGATGGAATATACTAAATAAGGCTCTGGGATAAATGTCCATCCTAAAACCTTTATGTGCATGAAATCTGCTTCTAAGATCATTGCCAATGAAACATCCACACAACTTGCCATAAACCTTTATGTTATTCAAAGTTGCTCTTATCCAGACAGTACCATCTTGTAAATGAAACGGTATGTATGAATGCCTGACTGGATGTCAATCCCAAAACGATGCCAAGTAACAGATGGACCTCTGAGCAGCTTTTACCGTGTGCTTCTGTCGTGGACCCGAACATATGTCGAACACATTGCAATAACACTTCTCTGTATCTTGTCAGGCTATGAGGCAACGTTACACCAGATTCTCTAAAATATTGCTTAAGAGGGCTCTGAGACAACGAAGTTTGCCTTTCTAAGCACTGGACCGGACAAAACTAATGTTAAGAGTACCTGGGCATATAGTAACAGGGTTGAGTTGGGCATACTTACTAGCTTATTAATTGTTTTACGCAAAATCTTTTTTTTTTTTTTTTACATATTCCCTCAAAGGGATATTGCACCAGCAAGTAGAAGCAGAGTTGGACATCATTCATTGATGTTCTGATGATACCGACTAAGTTAGCTTGCTATCACCTCTCATTTTAGGGGAAACAAATCAACCTACGAGTCTGTGGATTGTCGCTCCTGGCACGCTTACGGCCACCGGGAGTTGATGCTGGAGAAGACATTGTTGACCGAAGTTCTGAAAATAAAAGATGTATTAGATCTAACAAACATTATCCATTGCCTAAAGATCGAGAACAAACTTTTAACAGCCAACAAAGCAAGCAAAGCCACATCGTTAGCTAGCTAAAGTTACTAATACAGACAATCGTCAAAGCAGCGCCATGCTTGCAATCTCTTAGGTTACGTTACATTACAAATAAAGTACTCGGGAGAAATATGTAGCTATGCATACATGCCATCCGCACGTATGGGAAGTAAATAATACTATTATATACGTTAAAGATATTTAAAAGCAAATATATATTCGTACCTATTGTCCTGTAGGCGTCCAACTATGGGGTATCTGGCGCGCAATTGTGAGTGACGTCGTTTTCGCGGGGAACTTTCGGCCAATGGAAAACAGATCTATCTGTGCGCTTACCATCAGTATTCATCTGCAAGGGTTTCCACATCTGACTTTCGAAATGTAACTATTGACAAAAAGTGTATTTCTCATATACTCTATAATGGACACATGTAATCGTTATCATATTCTTATTTATTTTCTTGACTAAATTACCTAGAATTAAATGACGGGAAAAATTATTGTAGAGCAAAATTAAGTATTCCATACCATTCAGTTTGGTTTCATCCAATGTTCACATGGGACGAGATCATGATGTACCTGCATTAACATACTTCAACCACTACGTGGCGCAAATTACATTTGGGAGTTTGCTGTGGACTTGTAAACATAACTGGAAAAGTATATGTATGACTCCAAGAGAGGTCATTTCGGAAACGGTAATAAGTGTATTTTCACTTAGGACACCATTAGTATATTTAATTATACTTTAAATATGCAGAGTTGTGTCTTGTAAAATATGAGACTACATTCAGACGGAGTAATCAAAACTTTATTCAAGTTCAAATATTTACTGGTATTAGTCATATTTACTGGTGGACGTCCAATTCGCTCGTTTTCACATGCTAACACCATGTCATCAACCAGATTACCTGTCAGAGATCAAATGAGGATTCTAAAAGTCACACAGCAAGTTACATAATATAGTGAAGTGTTGTGACGCAGTTGAGGAAACATGCAAAAGTGTAGCTTGAATCGGCACGGAGGATATGGCAGAACTTGCAATGTGCAGTTGACCAAGTTTTTTTGGTATTTAAGTGCGCTTATGCGTAATAAACAAGCTATAATAACAGAGCGACACACAAGTGAAAAGTAAGTTACCGGACGTTGATTAAGGTAACGTGTTAACCGGGCTCTTGATAAACAACATAAAATCATGTGCCTGTGCATGCAGTCGTAGTAAAAGAGGGTGGCATGTGAACACACCCTTCCCTCATCAAATAGGAGCAACGGAGATCACGTGATTTTGACTAGACTTGACTGGCTTGTCAACTGGGAGGGTAAACGTTTGACGTAAGCAAGGGAAAGATACAAAATACACTCCGCGAAACGCAGATGCTTCAGAGAATTAAGAGTCTGAAGACAACAAGTCTGCGAACTATAAAGACTACTATTCAGCTATTAGGACACAACTTCGCATATTGTGAGGCCAGATACAGAGAAAAGGAGGTGACTGCGAAGAGTTTGCTGTGAGCGCAGGACATCGTATAAAGTTGTATTGCTTTCTACTCTGTCAAAGTTTGCGAGCTCAACAGCTGATTACATCCAATCCCAAGTGTGGGTAAAGCCAGAGTTCATGTGTGATTTATACAGTCTGGATTCGCAGTGCGTTTCTCCACAATGCAACATGAGTTGGGCAATGGAGCCTGCTAACTTCTACGAGAATAACAAGTTGAGCAGTCTGCAGGGTGTCTGCAAACCAGGGAGAGGAGGAGATGGTACGGGAGAGGATAGCACAATGGCTGAGCTCAGCACGGCCTCTGCGATGTACGACGACGAAAGTGCTATCGACTTCAGCTCCTACATTGAATCCATGACAGCTGTGCCAACCTTGGAACTTTGCAACGATGAACTTTTCCTCGACCTGTTCAATACTGTGAAGCAAGAGAAGGCAGAATTCTACAATCTAAATCCTTCGTCCGTCAACGTGCAGCAGCCGTCATCCAACTCGTACGCAGCTGGAAACCAAAAAGAATACGAGAGAAAGTCAGTGGCTAGATTTGACAAGGACAGCTTCAGTGCACCGATTAAACAAGAGCCAGATTGCTGGAGTGACAGTGATATGTCTTCGTCCCTGCCTTCCCAAATAGTGACTTGCGCCCAGACCTCCGTCAGTCTGCCTATGGGACAACCTACCCCTCCAACCACCCCCGAGCCGCTCTCGAGCCTGAACTCTGCTCAGTCCTCACCCCGGAAGGGCGGAAAGGAGAAAGGGAAAAAGAACGTTGATAGGTACAGCATGGAGTATCGTCAGAGGCGAGAGAGGAATAATGTAGCAGTGAGAAAAAGCAGGGATAAAGCTAAACAACGCAATACAGATATGCAGCACAAAATGATTGAACTGGGTGCCGAAAATGACAGATTACACATAACCATTGATAAATTAACTCGCGAGCTGAGTGGTTTGAGAGATTTTTTCAAGCAGCTCCCCAATCCCCATCCTTCGTTTGTGGGGTCCACGAATAACGACTGTCGCTGACTGTTTAAACAGTGTCACTTCTATGAACTGAACTTTGAAAGACATACCTCAACACAGACATTTCGTTTTACCATCTGTAACAGATGCATTTTAAAGCTTACCATAATGGCACTGGAAATATTTGATGTACTCATGTTGCTGCCATAATCTCTTTTTTGGGAAATGTGTTTTTCTATATTAAATTATTTTACCACTTCATTTACATTGTGTTATACCTGATATGGCACATTTTTTTTTTTATAATTTCAAACTTTGTATAAGAGCCAGAGCATGAGTTTTTATATGTAGTGTGTATACAACTTCTCTACGGAATCTGTAATAAAATTACTGAAAAGTTACATTTGGTTGAGTCCAAGTATTTCTTAAATACTAAATAATAAATACTAAGAACGTTACCTGACTTTACATTGACTCGAAGTTAAAGAACATTGGGTGGCTGTATAAGTCAGTTAATTTCCATTCACTTAGAAACTGCTGTAAGAAAAGGGGTCAAAGTTCAAAGTTCACATTTTATTGACAGTCCGCAGCAGGCAATGATCTTAAATACACAGAGGAGGTAGCTGAGCAAGAACACTTTAAATACATACAAACTCCTAACCTTAAACATACTCTTGGAATATTCTCACTTGCATGCACCACACAGCTTATTTGACAAATGCCTGTGTGTTTTCTCTGGCCTACCCTTGGGCTGTCTACTACCAGGGCCTCCCATATCACACACCAGCACAGCCATTTTGCCCTAGCCCCTTCAATAGTCCATAGGGATGACAAAAGCCTCCATGGAGACTCATGGCTTAGAGGCCCCCCACAGTGTCTTGGAGCCAGCCTTAGTATGGTTTGCATGCTCCACAACTAGACGGCTTTCACAGGCAGATCTCCTCCAGGCCCATCCAAAGGGCAGGTTTCCTGGTGACAACGCGGGCATAAACGGGGATGGGGCCGACCTCCATGCCCAGCACATTCTCCACCTTGTAACCTGGGAACTGCAGCACGTGTCTCATCAAACACATAGCCTTGCCAATCCCTTGGCTTTCCACTACAACCCTATTCTCGAAAGTCTTTTTTGCTAGCATACATGGGGTCGTTCACAACTGGTTCAGAATTCAAAGCAACGGGTCAGCCAAGTTCTAGATATGTTTGTTTTATTTTGTCGATGTCACTCATGGCTCTGTACAGGCCAGGGCTCATCTGTCCCAGGTATGACCTGGACTAGTAGTGATTCGATTAATCACTACAGGGACATGGTACTACCAACAAAGGGTTAAACTACAAGCATGACTGCCTAATTCAAAAGGAAGCGACGACCTACCTCAGTGGCCTCACTGGCTGATGAGGTCAGGATGGACATGATAGTGTTTGGCTGCAACTGAAAACCCACAGTTACTATTTCATATATCAACTCAAATTCCTGCAACGACGACGAAACAAGAAAAATCTATAATACTTCTAGAAATCCTACAGTCACAACCTAGAGCCTGTACTCACGAGAGTGAGGCACTTCCATATCTATTTCATATCTATTTATTCCTTAGCGTGCCGCTAGCTATTGCATTATGAGCTTTTTAATAACTTTTCAATGATGATAATCTCTCCCCAAAAAGCAGAACACTATGGCTACATGCATGCAAGCGAAAGTATGTTTTCTCATCATCTCATTGAGGTCAGTCACGCGTAAATATTACGGGGATGAGATTTAATCATCACTTTTTTTTCTCCCCTTCTCTGCACAGACGCAGTTTTATCTCGGAGATGCAAAACTCTTAAACTATGAAAATATCCAAACACACAGAGAATGAAATGCTACCAACAAACATTTTCTACAAGGGCGATGACAACTCGGACCACGTTCCCGTAAGCCTGAATGTCTCTCACCTTGACATTGACAGTGCCGTTATTTAGTGCGGGGCAACTCATGGACGCTTCCAGCTGCATTTTCACCGTTGGCTGTTCCACGGTTGAGTTACAAGGGATACAGTGGAACATTTCACTGGGGAGTACAGACAGCTATTATTAATGGTGTGCTTCTGTGTGTGTGTGTGTGTGTGTGTGTGTGTGCGGTTTGCTTTCCAGGTTCCTTGAGAACGTACGTTCTTCCCTGCATCATCTCCAGGCGGTCGCTCCCACACAGGCTGCACGCGGGCCAGGAGAAGGCCGTGTCTTCATCCACGCCGACGATCACACCTGTCAAGGCCCAACGCAGCTTTATCAGTATTCACCCGCGCGCACACACCGTTGCCCTCATCAAGATTCATTTGAGGACATGCAAATCCAACCGAGTTATCCAAGCGATAACCTGAGATAAGTGCACATACTAATCACCATCTAACAGAACGATGGGCAAAGTCCAAAACCATGTGCATACTGTCCTATGCATGCCTTTTAATCAAGAGGGAACAATGTAATATTCAACAAGAGGGAACGATAAAATAGTCAACATTAGGCTTCTTTTTCAGATTAAATGGTGCGTTTGATAGCTGCCGTATACTCCCTTGCAAAACAGACAAAATCTAAACCAGAGATGCAGCCTCACTCGCCAATGCACGCAAAACCTTGCAAGATAGAGCGTTTCCCACTGATAAAAACGGAGCCAGAAGGTGCGCGTTTCGCTGACGACAGCGAAGACCGTTTCGTATTGCGTTTTTCTTTTACATGCCTCAGCCAGCTGATCAAACAGGGACAGCTTGTGGTATCTGAACAGTCAGGTTCACCACAGGACCGTTGCCCTCGACGGTGACACGGGCGGACAGATGCAGGCCCCTTGTCCGATCCGCGAGACCATTTCTTCTCAACGTTCCCATTTCTTCTCAACGTTCCCATTTCTTCTCAACGTTCCCATCCTATAAACTGTTGCAGAGTTAAGAGATTCCTCAGCCAAATAGTTCATGGCCGGAGGACTTCTTCCAGTTCTTGGCCGCCCTCCTTCTCTGGTCGATGTTACGGAGATGAGTTGCACAGTAATATGTTAGTGTAGCATCATTGGGAAATGGTGGGCTGCCATTCAACCAGTGGCACCCATAACCAGATCCTTCGCAAAAAACATTACCAAAAAATGTACTGTAATAACCACACAACAAAGACTTTCTTTTCCTCTTTTTTTTTTTCTTTCCTGCCTTAATTCTTCAACCTCAATAAAGTCCCATCTATGGACAGCCTGTGGACACTTGTGCGTGACTAAGCAGAAATCCAAGCCCTCAAACCACAAGAGGGACTTAAACAGAGCAACAAGCACTACAAGGGCCCAACTAAGGACTAAAGTAGAACCAGAGTTACTCTGGCAGGGCACACTACCACCCAGGGCCGAACAGGACCAGAAGAGGCCATGGGAAGGGGGTGGGTGGCAGACGGCGTCCTAGAACTCAATGGCCACGTGACAGACCTGAGAATGTGCAGAGGGAGTTGGCCGGAGTTTCGGGGCCGAGGGGATCCAGTCTCACGGGCTGGGGCGGGGCGCGATGCTGGTCCTGGGGCTGCGCTGGGGATCCGGGCTCGGCTGTGCCCTCCTGGCTGACCACTGGACCCGGTGTGTGCAATTCCAAAACAGACTGCTCCACACATAGGATGGCACCTGGGCCAGCGAGAGAAAGGGGCATTACTTTACAACAGGTGAGCAAATTACTAAGGGGTCATTAAAAAATGGTTAGAGGTGTCTTTTCTTTCGGTCACAATTAAACTTTCCACGAATGAATGAAATGGAATTCAGAAAGGTGACAGTAACCAAAGACATTGCGTTTCTGAACAACTTGCAAGATCAAATCCCATGTCACACCAGACAGTGGGGGACTAGGGGGGGGAGGGGCTACCATGTTCTCTGACAGCATCTCTGAATGACATGGAGCAGGCAGCGGAGGAGCCCAGCGCCATGACGACTGCGTTGCTGAGCACGCAGGAAGTGGTCACGCACACGGCCAGTGTGCGGCTGCACGCACCCTCACGCCCCTCCTCCTCTTCCCCCTCCTGGAGACTGGGATCCGTCACGACCAGCCAGACCTCCGCCTGGCTTAGATCACTGCCGGGAGACTGGAGAGAGACAAGGGAGAAAATAAGGACAAACAAAAGAGGAGTCTTTCCATTGTGAGCGACTGAATGAGAGAGTGAAAGGGCGAGCAGGAAACAAAACAATATCTGAGAAGTAGGGCCAGAGTTTTCTTTGCCCCCACAATTCAATCTTATCAGCTAATAAAATCATTCTCTACCTGTACACAGAAATACAGGGTGTGTGATTTCAGTGGTTCTTATACTAGACTATACACATAGACTATCCTCAAACACTGGCAAGCTAGACCGGTCTAGCAGGCGTGGAGTGAGTGGGTGACAAAGTCCAGCACTTTGTTCTGCGCCCTTATCTCCCCATTCCCATTCTGGACAAAGTGTAAAGGTTTCCCTGATCAATGGTGAGAGAGGTAGAGGGCCCCATCTAGGAAGGTCTACAGTTACAGCCCAAAGATATGAGAGCAGGCTCGACGTCAGAGCAGGCTCTTATCGGACGATCAGTTTCGGGAGGATCTCGCACCAATCGCCGGCCAACGTACCACAGCCCGACAAGTTGCCTCTCGACCTCTTATTTCCCGACTGAAATAGAACGCTCGAGGTGGGCGTTTTCACATCACGCAGAAGACAAAAAGGGGAGTACCTGTGTCCTCTTGTGTATGACAGTAGCAACAAAGCTGCACCGGAGGCCAGTGGGCTCACCCTGAAACAAAACATGGGATCGTTTCAAACGGATCCAAACCAAATGAACTCGGTCCGATCGCGAGCTCACAGGGTCGACTTTGAGAACGCGCGTGGGTCTGCGTGCTTGAGCGGCCAGTCACCTGCAGTATCTGTCGGAGAGTCCGTTCGGCGGGGGGGCGATAGAGCGGGGACACAGCGTGTTCCCCCACTGGATTCACAGAGGCCTCCTGGCCTGCTAGCACGTAGCAGAAACTCGGAGCAGGGCCAGTGGCTCCACTGTCCTGAAATAAAACACAGCCGCATTTATGATTCATTTATTAGCGATATAGAATTTGGAGGAGGAAACAAAAAGTATTTTAAATATTAATATTTCCATACATAAAATGCTTCTTTAATAGTAGTATCTCGCTTCCTAAGCAGAGGCAGTGAATTTGCATTTAAAGTCATGATGTAACAGAGTGGTTGGTTGACAATCCGAGGCTCAGAGAGGAGAGTGGCAGCAGAATGTGTTGTTCCTACAACATGACCTTAAAAACCTACATTCTGACAGTTGGGTGTGTTCCTGTGTAATTGAGGGGCCTTCACAGGGGGCCACAGGCTGTCGATCAAGCTGAACAGCCTGGCGCACCTGAGAGAGAGACATGGGTGAGGGGGGAGAGGGAGAGCAGGGGGAGGGGAGAGGGAACGACAGGCTTTAGCGAGCGGAGAGATAGGGAACTTTCATTGCCAGTTTCACTCCCATTAACTCCTCAATCTGTTAAAACACAGCTCTTTTCAAAAGGGGGTTACAAGATCAAGAGATAGCATGCTGGGGCAAGCAGGTTTTCTTACACACAGACACAGACAGACAGACAGACAGACAGACAGACAGACAGACAGACAGACAGACAGACAGACAGACAGACAGACAGAGAAAAACGGGTTGCACATGCCTCACACCAAACCTCTGGTGTTCTGTGAAAACACTAGGTGTCATGACAAACAGGAGAGCACCTTCCTCTACCTACAGCATATCTCTCTAACAAGTGGTTTGACTCCACTAAGGAAATAACAGAGATGGCGCTAGAGTGTAGGTCGCGTGCAACGCGAAACCTGAGAGACGTGGTCTTCCACATGGTTGACACTTAAAAAAAAGAAAAAGAAAAAAGAAAAAGTGATCCTCAACCAACACCTCAGGCAAGACACTCGACGTGCCCCTACATCTTCCCCTCCTGGAAGCGCTGGGGCTTGGTTGTGCAGGGGAGCAGGCGACAGGGAGGTCGGCGTCAGGGCTTAGGAACCGGTCTGCCAGCTCACTAATCACAGACTTCCATTGTGGAGAACTGGCTGTGCAGCCCAGGCCGGTCTGTCTGGTCCACCTCCAGGCGGACCTCACAGCCAGGGCCAGGTAGAAGCATGGGGCTTTGATATGCACCCTCAAAACGAAAGGTGTCAGTCAGAGCCTTAAGCTTATCGTCAATGTTTTAATCCAGTGTGCTACAATAGAGCCAACGGGAAATGTATATAGTCCAAATACTTTGGGTAGGCATGGCATAAGCGGAAGATTCCTGTTACAGTTGAAAACAATCGATTTGTAGTTGAATGAAGATGCAAAATCTGACACGTGTATGACAGCTAACAAATACCAGCGCTACTTTGGGTTGAATGATAAAAAGATCACATTTTGATGAAGACATTATCAGTGCGGGTTGGGGGAAACAAATCTGGGACCCTTTCTATGAATTCGTAACAGGAAACACAACCAACCCTAGCTACTCTATCTCCCTCTGTGCCCACTGTGATGGGACCTGGAGAAGGGCCTGGACCTGGACCTGGACCTGGACCTGGACCTGGACCAGTCCTTGCCTCTGGAGCTGAGCCATCCGTCGATGGGTTGCAAGCGGACAACCTTGCCTGACACCACGACGTGCCGGCATGGCCGGTGCCACGGACGGAAACAGACCCCGGGTTCGTCTCTAAAAGGTCCTCACGGCAGTTCCTCAAACCGCTTCTAATTCGGGCCGCCGGCAGTGGAAACTCACAGAGAACAAATGGGCAGGGAGGATCCCTTTACACGTAAACACTGGACGTGTGACACGGGGGGGGGGGGCAACGTTAGGCTGCGTCTTCTCTGGTTTCCGGACACTACATTCCCACCCAACCACAGGCAATGTGAGGGCAGTGGAAATCCACGCGGCCTCCGCTTAGGGGGACACATGTTTGGCAACCTGACGTTCATTCACACCTGTTTTGTTGATTAGCCTGCGGGCTCGAAGGCTTGGCCTGGCCAGGGATTTTTCAAGGCTGGCGCCTCATACCGGAAGTCAGATATTGCGGGCATTAGCCCAGGCCCTGGTGACGATTATATAACCTGGCTTATCACAGAAATACCCCGACCGATATAGTGCACAAAAACGACAGGCGCGCCGAGCTGAACCCTTTGGCTCCGGGTTGAAGCTGAGGTGAGCGACGAACGCGGGGAGGCCCTGAGGGCCGTTAAACAGTGTCTCTCCCCTCTCTCACCTCTCCCGGGTGACCCGACGCACCACTTTGACGGCCCTCAGCAGGCACGTCCGGCCCTGCCACCGGCAGCTGTAGTGGAGGAGGCGGTCGGGCCTGGCCAGGGGCTGCAGCTGGAGCACGCTGAACAGGCCATAGCTGTCCTGGACCAGGACACACAGCCTGGAAGGGGGAAAACACACAACACAAACTCTTGAGTGTATGTATATTCATCAACACTGTTTATAAAGTGTGACATTCGTTATTTTCTGTCGCATTAATTTAGACTCCGGTTGTCCACCCACAAAGAACTACCTCACAGAACATTGGTTGACATCCAGCAGTTTTACACAGACACGGCCCTATAAAGTCTAAGCCCTGTATTGACATAGGGGGGGGGGGGGGGTGTTAATGGTTGGTGAGGCGGGCGGCAGAGCTGCACCAAGAAATGACTTTTAGCCTACTGAGCTGAGCCGTGTGCTCTGCCCAGGCAGCTCTCTGCTGCTCCCAGTGGCCAACTGTGCCGATAGGCCTTCAAGTCCAGACACGGCCCTGATCTGATGTACCAGCCCTGACAGGAGCGCCGTGTCAACAGTGGATGGAGTTCATGTCCTCACGGTTCCAGAGAGCCTAGAGTGGGGAGAGCTCTACGGCCTCTGGGAGGGAAAGAAGGGACATTAGAAAGACAGGATGACCAGGGAGGGCTAGCCACAGACGGAGGCCAGCGTTCAAGGCCTAGCCTGCTCACAAATGCCCCTCCCAGACAGTAGAACGGTTGGGGAGGGTTTCCGAACCTCTGACAAAGAATCGAAACCGATTCTATCCCGACTGTGTTGGTAAACACTTCACCACTTCTGAAACCAACGAGCTGACAAAAACGTAGCAACTTAACGCTGCTAATTTCAATCAGTTTCAAATTGCTGGGCCAGTATGCGGGACGAAATGTCGCCGCAAAGAAGTGGGGGACTTGGGGGGGGGGGGCCTTGTCAGGTCGTCCATCAGGGTCAACAGCATCAGCCGCTGTCCTTCAAAAGACCCGAACCATATAACTCGCGCAACTAGCTAAGGTCACATATACACCTTGTGTTTTGGAAGCGGACTGTTGAGGCCTGCATAAGGACACCAGTCGTTAATGACTGACCCTTGACCACCACCCTATCGAGGTTGTTGTTGATGGATGAGTGTGTGTCAAAGGGAACTCATTAGGATCTATATGTTAGAACTGGCTATACCCTGGCCAAAACCCCCCGGACAAGTGTAACTAAGAGTGCCCCCCCCCCCGAACAAAAGCAAGTGAACAACTCTCACTTAGACAGCAAAAACATATCGAGATGCAACACCGAGCATGCCCTGACTTGAAAGCCCCAAAAGAAAGCTGATAGTGCAAATGATAGATAGTGGAGGGAGAGAGAGGGAGAGAGCAAGGGAGAGAGAGAGAGAAGGGGGGGGGGGGAGAGACAGGGAGAGAGCAAGGGAGAGAAAGATGCAGAGAGAGATACAGAGAGAGAGAAGGGGGGACATTTTTAGGAGCGAGGAGAGAGAGAGAGAGAGAGAGAGAGAGAGAGAGAGAGAGAGAGAGAGAGCGAGAGAGATAAGGGTGTCCTTGGGTGATTGGAATCGGCTTTTTGACAACCACTTCTGAACGACACTCCACTCAGGCTTTCTCTTCCATACGGTCCCCCAGTCCCCCTTCTTCAAACACAGCTCTCTTCCCCAGAGCCCGCCTGCCATTGGCCTGTTTCAGTCACAGGCTGATTTGAGGAATTTGTTTTTGCGAGCAATCACAAGAATTCTCAGCAACCTGGGGGTGCTTCCAGGAATTGCGATCCACTGAGGCTGTCTAAACATACAGACGCCCTCTTTCACACTCGGCAATGTGTGTGTGTGTGTGTGTGTGTGTGTGTGTGTGTGTGTGTGTGCGCGCGTGTGTGTGCTCCTGCGCAGACCCACACACGTGTGCACGCACACACAAACCTCATTTGACCACTCTAAATAAGCGACCCACACACCAAGAAACTCAGCCGAGAGGCCTCATTGGTAGGGGGCGGACAGGCTGGATTCCTTACTCTGGGCTATCCACCAATCAGTGCAGCCCCTGTGATAAACACGCCTGTAACAGGATCCCAGCAGTACATTGTGTTCCCATTCAGAAGGGAAAACCGCCAGCCACTCCACACTCCCAGCAAACAGTTAATCTTCTTGTTTATCCAATTCCGCCTTTACGGGAACTAAACATCGTCTTCAAGCATAAATATCTTACTGGCTCCACTACGTTGTGTACAGGGGGAGGTTTGTGAATTGAACAACAAAAGGGGGACATGGGCAAGGCCACACCGCCCAGGAGAGTGAGTCAGACCCATTTGGGAGCGGAGAAGTCCTAAGATACAAGCTGTTCTTCTTCTTCTTCTCCTCCTCCTCCTCCTCCTCCTCCTCCTCCTCCTCCTCCTCCTCCTCCTCCTCCTCCCCGAACGAGCCCAGTGGCCCGGGAAGTACACTACTTTCTCCTCCATAGAGCAGCCTTTGACCCTTGAAAAGCTGTGGAGAGTACAAGGAGCTACCTAGCGACATAACACCCAAGGCTTGTGTGGCGTATTCCATATCACCAGGAGACCAACTATAAATAAAGGGGTACAAACAGGTCTCAACTATTTATAGTAGTCATTTGCGTTGAATAAAACTGGTGATATAACTCCCAATTTGCTAAGTTTCCCATGAGAGACAGTTTGTAATAGAATGGCATGGTGTTGGGTGGCCACTCTCTTAATCGTGTGGGAAAGCATTCTAAAAGTGATTTGAGGAAGGGACACTGTTCACATCTAGTCCGAGATGTCACGGTCACATTAAAACCTCCCACCTCTTCCTCCACCCGCCCACGGGCTCCCATCTGAGCCTGCTGGATCTGGTTTAGGGAGGGGGGAGGGGGGGGAGGGAAAGAAGGAGGGAGAGAGAGAGAATGGAGATAAGAAAGAGAGGGAGGGAGGACTGGGAGTCAGAGCAGGGGAGAGGGGGAGGGAGGGAGGGACGGAGGACTCGGAGTCAGAGCAGGGGAGAGGGGGAGGGAGGGAGGGAGGGAGGACTGGGAGTCAGAGCAGGGGAGAGAGGACCGGGAGTCAGAGCAGGGGAGAGGGGGAGGGAGGGAGGGAGGACTGGGAGTCAGAGCAGGGGAGAGGGGGAGCCGTGTGTTTCCTGTCAGAGGGCGGTGTTTGTTTACCAGAAGCAGCCGCATGGCACCGACTGCTCAGTGTCGGGTTACCACCACCACCGCCGCCGCCGCTGACGGTGAGTCTGCTCGTCAGCTGACCGGGCCCTGTCCCGCTTCAAGGCCCCGGCTGGCTCCCCGCGTGCACGGGCAGGAGCCCCACCCTGCTCCACCTCCACCACGTTTATTACTCAGCGCCGGGACAAAAACAACAGGCCTGGGGAGGGGTCAAGCCCACTGTCAGTAGGAGGCCTTCTTCACAGCAGTCATTAGATGGAAGAAGACAACCGTTGTTTACCTCAGAGTGACAAATAAATCACTTTCATAACAGAGGGGTTTTGATTATGGAATAGATAGGCCGTAATAGGGATAAGATTGGTCACTACAGGAAGCAGTCATGGTTTCCTTAGGAGAGCTAATTGGAGTAAATCTATTCTAATACAATACACTACAATCAGCCTAAGCTACGATATAAAGCTCTACCTTTCTTCCAACCTCAGGTGTTGGCCTTTCCAAAGCCATTATTCGGAGTAAACCGTAAAACCAACCCTCACACACGTTAACGGCTTTTCGCACACGCAGACACGCCGCGCGCACCTCCAGACACACCACGCCCTGTATGTCGATTTCCTTTTGGAACCAGGTCTTTTTGGTGGGGGGAAATCAGCCCGGGGTCCTTGGTGGATCCCAGAGGGACTGTTGGGATCCAGGCCTCCACGGAGCTCCACAGAACAGCAGGCTGCCGATCCAGGGAACTGGCCAGGATCAAGCACACCACACGGGGCTGGCTTCAATCAGCATTGTTAGTCTTGTATCAAGCACTGCCATATGGCTGGAGACACTTTGTGGGAACTTTTAACAATAGCTGGAGACTAGGCCACGCTGTACCGCCCAGAACGCAATCGCCGAGAGGGGAGATCCATTATTTCTCGGCGCCCAACTTGTACTTTTAGGGGATAAAGACTGTGAATAAAAGTATGCATTCCGTAGCAACCGTCTCTGACATGCATCTCACTAAGTTTCATGGCACAGGCTATACACACATCTACGTTCAAGTCTACCTGCCGTCGTGGGGACCAGAAGCAGCCGAGGTGGGCCTGCAGGGGACCTTGGCCCTGAGGAGAGCCCCGGCAGAGCTCTCCTGGATGGGCACGGCGTAGACTCTCTGGACCACCACCTCCACGTCCTGGCCCACGCGGCCGGCCTGGCCCAGGCTTTCGATGGCCTCAAGGAGGGAGTCGCAGCGGCCGCTTACCGCCCCGGGGACACCTGGACGACCCCCGACCTCGAGGGTGGGGACCTGGAGGTTACAAAAGGAGATATTAAACACACAGAGCCAGATTTGATGGGGGCCTTTTTTAAACCCCGTTCAGGATGGCAAGGTGAACCAAGCTGAGCCGTGCTGGCCCAACGGCTCACTACTGGGAGAGTGAACGGCAATACACTCCGAATTCTGATGGTGTGCCCCTCGGACTATCGTAAGGGTGGCATCACAAAGGTCTCCCTGCCTGTTGGACGGCGCCCTCTGAGGTCTTGCCCATCGCCAGCAGTCCAAATGACCTGGTCAGGGAGTAGGGGCCGCACTTCTCCACGGGGCCAAGGGTCATGAGGCTGGAGGCGGACGTCTGCTTGGTGCCCGAGAACACTTTCTGACTGAAGTGTGTGTTGAGAATAATCACGCTCTTTTCTCCTTCGATCCTCAGACTCTGCCTATAAAACAAAGACAGGTTTTGTCATTAGGTGGAGGCAAATGATGACTATGAATCACTGAACGCACGAAAATCTATGGCAGTAATCCTTCAAAATGAACATGAAATCTTGCCATTACCAGAGGAATTATTTTGGCAACAATCTAAACTGAAATCTGAAACACTAACTGATACAGATATGAGACTGAATGGAATAGGTTTCCTAAAGAGGCTGGCTTGTAGGTAAACTAAAGGCTAGAGCTGAATGTCAACCAAAGATAAGCTGCCACCTACATCTTAAGGTCTTTTCACTGTGTTTTAACACACCCAATGGTTCATGGAAAGATTTCACCGGATATGTCATCCTCTGCTAGTTAAAAGACCTTTTTCCACTTTCTGTAAATGCTTTTCTGAGAGCCCTGCGATTAAACTTGTGCCTCCGCCCTTCTTTGTAAAGGTAGAGGTGCCTCCAACAGCGGTGTGCAAGTCTGTGAGTATGTCTTGTGTTGTTGTTTGATGTTATGTCTGTCGTTTGTGACTATGTTAGCATCTTGTTAACATGCCTGACTAATACTGTATTGCACAAAATGAATTTCCGAAAGGACAATAAATGTATATCTATCTATCTATCTATCTGTTAATTTTTCTATGTGACACCTCATACATAAGAGTCTAAGAAAACATTGACATTTTACAATACGAGAAATGTATTGCCAATGTCTGTTTGGGAAAATGTGCAACCATATCTCATGTCATTGGATTGTGACCACTGAAGTCTCCTATGGGCTCCGTCAATAAACTGATAAAATAACAGATAAATAGCTGCACACAAGGCAGATTTCCCAGGTAGTAATTTACCTGGCAATAATTAGCCTAACACACAGATAATTAGGACTGGAATGAAATTGCAGCTGTGTGGAACACATAATAAAATGACTCAGAGTCAAGTGCAGTCTCTCTGGCTACAGTCTCTGGCCTAGTCTAGCCCGCCTCAGTCTTAGGGAAAGATAGGGGAGCCAGCACTACTAAACAAACTCACGTATGTAAAAAAAAAATTTGCTTTCGATATAAATAAAGATACAAAATCTGCAGAAAACCATAGCTTTACGTTTAGAAACTTTCCAACGTCATGTTTACGATTGTGTTACACAGCGTTGAGGAACGCCTCTAGGATGTCACTGAATTAGCGATTCTCTGGCAATGCAGTATGTGACATTCGCCAACTTCCTAATGTTCCACTCTGGACAGCTCCTCAATCACTCAACATCACTCACACGCATGTCAGCATACATCAGCCTCGGACCATATCCTGCATGGGGGCGGAAGTCGAGTAGAACATTCCAGAGGACAGGTTGAACCGAGGAGCAGGAAGTGTGACGTGGAAGCGTGCGGGGGAGCGGCGAAACTTCTCGTAAGACAGGTAGTCGGGACAAGGAGTGGCACGGCTGCTTGCGTCACGCCTGCAAGGTGAATCATGTCGGCAGGTATTTCCGCTGCGACCGCGGCCCAGTCACAGGGCTCATGGGCTTTGGGAGGAGCTGACCCAGTCAGCACAGGGGGATGGGGGGAGGAGGGAACAGTTCACATTCACACTGAAATCACACCGAAAGCTGATAAAGGGCTCACAGGCTCACACAAATGCCAAAATCCTTGCATGTTTTCAAAAGTTGTCCGTTTGACAATACATAGACACCCTGTATATTTTCCCTCTAATATTTGAGGACATTGTGTGCAATAGTGTTGCCATATAAATGAAAAAAGAAAAAAAAAAAAGAAGGCAAATGCTAAACGGGTGTGCTTTGAAACAGCAGGAGAGCACTATTTTGCACCGTTGCTGGTGGTGGAAAACAAAAGTGAAGAGAGCTGCTCCGCGGGCCAAGCCAACGACACACTGAAGCATGACCATGTGTTTTCAATCCTCTCTCTTTCTGGCTCCTTCCACTCGCTGTTCCCACACGCTCCAGAAAATAATCCCAGTGTGTGTTTTCCCCCGGCTTGCTGGAAATGACCTCACGACTGCCAGGAAGAGGAATGTGAAGCATTCCCTGGAGCAGTGGTCAACGTCAGCGTGCGGAGGAGGCTTCTTTGCGCCCGAGCACGCTGGATCCCTCAAACCTCTCGCACCGACAGCTGGAGGCAGCCGCTGCCTGGTGCTCCAAAAGAACCACGCACACACGGCTCTCTCCAGCCAGCCCACATCTGGGTCACTGCGCGGCTCCAATCGTAAGCAAGGGTGGAGTGCAAAGAGAACTTTGAATGACTTTAAAGGGATAGTTCAACTTTTTGGAAATTAAGATGTGTTCCTGCTTACCCCTAGTCAGACGAGAGGATCGATCTCAATTTTATGATTTCACATCCAATAATGAGTTATTTGGCGGGCAAATGTAGCCTAGCTTAGCACAATGACTAGTAAGCCAGTAGCACAGGCTAACATGGCTCCGTGAAAAGTGAACAGATACACGGTCAGGCCTGTTGTTGTAAGGCTACCAACCCGACACGGTAGACTATAGTTACTGCCCGCAAAATAGGTCCAACCGAATATCTGTTTCAATCACGTCTCACTTTCAGATGATGATTTCTACGCGTGTGAAATACATGTGATACAATGTAAATAACACAAATTGGGAGTTTTTCGTCACTTTTGATGGAGCCATGCTAGTTAGTGGTATCGGCTTAAAGGCATCGGGCGAAGCTAGGCTACATTTACCAACCTACTTTCCTGAATAACTCATTGGACGTACAAACAAAGCTTTGTCATCGATCATCTTGTCTGACTAGGAGTAAGTTGGAACCTACCTTACTTCCCAAAAAGTTGAACTATCCCTTTAAGCCATATTTTTGTGTGTGCAGTTGGCAAATCTCCCTCGCTTTATTTTCACCTGTGTCCTAAACTAGTCAAGTAGGGCGTAGCAAGCCAACAGCCTCCGCATCTCCCATCATTTAGAGATGTGGCAGTTTTATAAGCATTCTATAATGAGCCACAGGGCAATTTCTAAACCACTTGGCCAGGAAAAGGTTACACTTCATTATTGGTAATCAACATCATTACATAAATGATTAACTATTTTACAATTTACATCAATGTATAGCTGTATAGTGATTAACACTTACAATACAAATAAAATATCAATAATGAACTGAAAAGGTGCCATTTACTGATGACAACTGAAGAACTTGTATTAGCATAGGGACATGTTAAAAATGGGCAATAATAACAGTAAGTTGTTGCATTGCTTTCTACGTTGTCCTGTGAAAGCGGTATGTGCATCGTAATCATAGAACAGAATATTAGAGTGTATGGTAGGCTGTAAGTGTTCTCACCATGGCGGGTAGACGTGGATGATGTCCCTGGGAGCGGGCATGAGCTGGGCAGCCGTCTCCTTGTTGAAGAGCACCAGCATTGGACCTTCAGTGGTGTGGGGAGGAAGCCCTGGCTGGTGAGGCTCACACTGGGCCAGCTGCATACTGGCCTCCTCCCGCACCACCAACACCTCCAGAACCAGAACTCCAGGCTTGTCTACTGGGGAGGAGAGATTTGTTTTTTTGGTTTTTTTTAGATAGCCGGTAATGAGAAAAAAAAGAAGAGATTTCAAATTAACAAATAATAAAACTGCATCATAGATCAACAGCAGATTGGTGGGACTTGTGGTGTAAGGTACACGTGAAGGGGTCATTCTCAGCTACTCTATTTGAATCTGTACCAAAGCCAACAGGATCACAACCTAAAATAGTTAATGGATCGCTGGATAATGTCTTTATGAGAGGGTATCTAACAGAAGGAGCAGTGAAGCGGGTCTGTCAGTGATTGTGGATATAACAAATCTACAAAGCCCCGAATCCTCTCCGTTAAACAGAGGTAACAACGCTGATGACAATGGGGCAGAATCCGTCCACGCTGTGTAGTAAAACCGACTGTTAGGGAATCAGTCATAATCATGTGGGTTCCCACCGGCTCAGACAAAGCACCTCTATGTTGGAGTGTGTGACAAAATCCGGGCCGACGCCTGGGGGGAAACTTCCCTGGGAGAGCGTAAATTGACGTCAGAGCAATTTAGAGGGAACTGTCCTGACATGTGCTGCTCGACTTTGAAGGGTTGCATCTGTCTCCAGTCACGTCGCTAAAACCCAGGCCCGAGGAACATCAGTTTGTATGTCCCGAGTCCTCTAAGAGAAACCAACCCCCCCCCCACACACACACACACAATTGCAATAAACAAATCTGCACTGCAAAGAGGGATAATATAACCCCCCCACACACACACACACTATGTAAAAGCAGCGAGAACAAGCAGGTGTTTTACAACAGCTCAAGCCGGTTGTGTAAGACCCGTTGTTATAAATCTGTTGGGAGAACATCAACAAACTAAGGATCTATTCAGCTCTCCAGTCCATGTGCCAGCTACTGCCATACTGCAGCATATATGTGTTGAAAAAAATCGAATTGTCCCTTTAGGCACGGCACTGTCATTTCTGAAACCACAGAATTTGAATTTACATGGATTAAATAGATCCTAAAAATGAACTCTACTCAGGAGTTCGTTATATCTTGAAGCCCCTGCATTCGATGACGAACCCACAAAAGCACCTTCCAAATGAGGTCAGGTTATTTACGGCGCACTTCCTGGCCTCACCGTGGTATCTCAGCTTGCACTACTGGGTGACCCCGGACCGGAGTTGGAAACGTTTCTGCACGTTTATCTCTGTCTTTTTCCATAATCAACTGTCAACCTGCTGGTGGAGCTGGGCCTAATTGCCGAGCGCCCCCCAACAATGAGGGCAGACAACTGCTCTGGTTCACGACGGAAAGGTGTGGGGGGGTGGGGAGACAATCACTTCTAAGCGAGCAGCATCCTGTCACCTACGTCCTGCCCCAGGTTCCCCGCCACAACGATCGACGAGCAGCAGCCAGCACTTCCTCCAGCTTAGCCCTCTGTGCCCCACCGCAGATCTCAGCCTCTAAATCACGCTCACAGTCAGACCTGGCTTCTGTCAAGTGTGTCGATTTAAAAGTGAATCTCACAACCGGTTGTGTGGTTGTGGGTGTGCAGGAGATCCTGAGGTGCAGGGTTTAAGACTGTGAAGGGTCTGTGTTGTTACCAGGGGGTGCACAGGGCCCAGAGGTGGACTGGTGTCTCCAGAAGCCGACGGCTGACCTCTGTCGGCACTGGAGTCGGTTCAGCCGCTCTGCGAGACCCCCACTGTGGGGAAACACACACACACACACACACACACACACACACACACACACACAGGAAGCATGTTATCATCCAGCAAGCAGAGATCAACCCTCACACACACAGAGGTGTATAACGATGCCATGCAGCAGGCACACGGACACGGCGTCGCACGGAAACAATATTCCACGGCCTGCGAGTGGTGACGCAACCGGGAAGGATTGCCTCATGTTTATTGTCGCTCATTAAGCAATTATTCACAAACGTTTGAGAATGAGTTTGGTGTGTCTGTTTATGTCCCGACCGGCTCCCAATTGCTATTCCCTCGGACCTCTGAAACCTCCTTTTCTTTTTGCTGGAGTCCTCGGGGGTCTTGGAGTTGCGGTCGATGGGCCTCTGAGGCGTCTGCAGCATGGCCTGCGCCATCCTGACCCAGTCACTCGCTGACCTCCCGCCGCCCTCCACAGCTTGCAGAGAAACGCTCTCCGCTCTGCCTGGGGGCGTGCTCTCTGCCCGCTCTCCGTCGGAGGCGTAGTCCGAGATTTCAGGTTCTGTCACCTGGGGACAAACACGCCTGATTGGACCTCACCTGATGAAAGCATCGCTTTGGCTATCCATTTTAATATCTTCTTTTTGTTTTATCTGTAAACAAATGCTAAACGCAAAGAGATTGTTGATTCTGTTTTTAATCTTATGTGCCAATCACATATCACAGGTGACTCATAAACCAACATTATTAATACAGCGTGCTTAAGATATTAAGGAATTGAAATGGGTTATTCGTAAAAGGTAGAGCATGCTGATGCTAAGAGCTTATGTGAACTAAAGAAGCATTCTAACAAGTTGTGTTGATCTGTCTCTCACTGCACACGGCACACACCCGGGGGGGATCGGTTCCGTGGAAAAATCCAAACGTGACACCCTGGCCGCTGTCATGTGCAGACAAGACCGGCATACCAGGACTCAGTCAGGCTAGGCGCGCTCCGTTGTGAATCAACTTGACCGTGCTAGGCGCAGCGCCAGCAAACGTCACACTCCAGCTAGCAGCGGAGACAGAGGGGAAAGATAGGAACACTATGTTCCTGGCCCAGGGTCAAAATTGTGTTCACCTGGCACCGAGCGCGTTGCAAAGTACACAACGCCGCGAGCTCCACCGCTAGCATGTTTTGCTGAACGGTAGTAGTTAAAAATAAATAAATAAATCAATAAAAAAACATTGTGGAGCTGCTCTGGCGCGGCCCTAAGGAGGAGCAGGTTGTTAACCCCGATGGCGCCGCATGTTGGGGGCCTGGACAGGGCCCGGGCGCTGTCCGGGAAGTGCCGGTCGCCTTTGGCCTTGAATGTTCACAGTGTCGCTGCACAGCTCCACCTACCCACATTCAGGAAGAGTACAAAAATAAAGAGGCCTGGCTGACACACATGGAGTGACTCAGCCTAGTGCTTGGTTCAACATGATCTGGGGTAATAAAGCATTCTGTTTGGATTGAGATGATCCCCACGCTATCCTGTTGGAGCCAGTTTTATATACTGCCGGCTAGCAAGCACCCTTACCTGAGAAAACGATGAATTTATGATCCGTGCAAATGATCATGAATCATAAAGTACATTTGACGAACAGGATTCGAACTATTTACTTGAATGGACTGCCATCGGCATTTGACATTTATCAATTACGCTCCCAAAAATGTGCACAATCAAATGCTTAAAAAATGTTTACATTTATTAACATCTGTTTTCTTACGCATTCAAAACAGACAGATTAGAGGTTTGGAATACACTTTAGTTTCTCTGAAGCCTCCAACCTCGAGGTCATAGTCTGGGGTTAGATCTCTTTGGACCGTCAGAGAGCTGATAGCAGCACATTAACGTGTGACAGGAGGAAGCAGGCTAGCTGGGCCGGCGAGGTCTGATGACTATCAGCTTCCTCTACAAATACATAGCGATTCCTATATGTCACTTGCTCTTCACTAAATCAAGCCAGGACCATTTTACTAGTCCGCGGTGAGGTACACCATACCGTCACTTTGATGACTGCATCGGTTAGATGTACTGCTTGGTCGACAGTTGAAAACACTGCGTGCTGACAAGGGGGTCACAGGCGCACTTCAACAACTAAGAACAATAGATAGAACTAACACACGCCACCCCTCCTGCTGCATTCTCCCCATGCCAGTCCTGCCTTGAACAAACCTTGCCTCTCAATAACCTTTCAAGAGTGACACGAGCTAAGCCTCCATTGTATCTGGACCTGTGTGGGGGGACTTTAGAAACCAAACACCCTATCGTGCTCTTGAAATTAGTTGATACAAATAAAGACATATTGGCTACAGCTTTTATGTAGGACAGAGGTCTTTGTGAACACGTTTGCAATCCCCAGAAAAGGTGTCGAAAACCCAAAACAAATATCCCATTTGAAACAAATATATCTTAACTTGGACCTAGTAACATGAAATAAATCATAGAGGGCACTAATGTTTGAGCTCTGGTTAGGATGCTACTGACCATCTCTTTTCCCACAAGTGCAATGCTTCTTTTAGCACCCCTCTGGTTAAACTTCTGACCCATGTTGGAACATGCCCTGAACCTAGGGATTACACTGCAGGTTGTGTCCCAAAAGGATCTTATTCAGGCCTCACCGCTTGCAAGTTCCACCTAGTGGAGCGATACACAGTGCACCCACACTACAGATTGGAAGAGGCATTCAATTGGATACGCCATGATGAAATTAAATCATATCTATCAGATGAAATGTGACATATCTGAACTGTCCTATTCCTTTTGTCAGGCGTAAACAAGTTCAAGTGGGGTTGATGTGGTCTCTTTCACACAGGAAGACCAATGGTTTTTGTTCACAGTGAGCAGCAGTCACACTAGAATCTTCCAAGCGGGATGAAGCATTTTAGGGTGTAGAGCACCACCTAGTGTCCATGGACATACTACTAGGCTTCAAATTTTGTTTCGTATTTCTTACAAATCCTTTCTTAATCTAGGCCTAAATTAACCAACATGGTGGTGGCTGCCAGAAGTAAAGACTATTAATGTGACACTGTTGAGGTGATGTGTTGGATGATGTATATGTGTAACTGTCCTGCATTACTGTGAAAGAAATTTGCAATTCAACTTCCCATTGTCATTCTTTTCTATCCTAGTTGATTGTGTTTACTCACGGGGGTCGGCTTTGGCGATCCCTCTGGCGTTTCCCGGTGGGACTCAGACTCGGACTGATAGTCTGAGATCAGACCTCCACTGTCCTGTTTCTCCACCTTCTCCCCTGTACTGCTCAAGTCACTGTCAGAGCAGATTGAAGGAAGGTCCTCTGGAGGAAGGAAAAAACAAAAAACAATATAACATTATTCTTATGGCCCAAAAATATCCCTTCAGTCATGGCGAAAAAATTGCAATATAATAAAATGCGTGCTTGACTTCACAAACGAAAGGATGATGAAAAAGTGTGAGTTACCACAAATCCGTCCTCACCTGCCTGTGTGCTGAGCATACGTAAGGCTCGGCTGTAGGACCGAGGGGGGGCTGTGGCTTTTCTATAGGACCGGTTGGGCACTGCACATCTTGTCGGTCTCCGACACCCACGTTGTCCCTGTGTTTCCGTTCGGGGTAAAGGCTGATGCTGGGCCTCCCTGTCAGAGAGCTCACTGTCGCTGGAGCTCCACGCGATGTTCACTGGTTCCTCATCCAAGTTGGAGACACTAGGTTGCGCTGGATAAACCGAGGGGCGAATAGTGTGGATAGGTTAGTCGCAAGAAAATTCAACGGCTATCTTGAGTTAACTTTTAACCAGGGTTTAATTCTACCTGGCTCAGGCAACTGTGTTAGCCGTCGTATAGCGGACAATTTCGTCCCCGATGACTTAATGTTCTGTGAAACAAATATTTATCAGTTACTTTTTGTTTCAATTAAAGGATTCCCACTTGAATAGTAATTGTACATATTACAGATGGATTGTGGAAGCAGCATAGATACATTGTAATGTAATTGTAAACTATCTGACACCGGATACACGCAGGCTGCAGCTTTACCTTACTCAATGGTGTCCCATTGAAGCTGTCACCACACTTTTCCCAGGATTTTGCAGCAGAGGTGGTAGATATTGAAGTGTCTGCCCCAACTTTTTCCACATCATCGGGAAAGTAAATGCACTTGATGTCTTTAGAGTACCGTTTGCGCTGGATGGTCAGTCAAAGTGCACAAGTCAAGTTCAGTGACAACTTACAAAGTTTAACCACCCTACCGACATTATAAGCTACCTAGCTGATCATACTATTAATGTACAGTGTCAGTGAAGCCAAGTAATGACTCCCTACTAGTGAGCTTGGTTTAAAGTTGTATGTAATATCTTTATTTAACGTCACTTCCCAAATCGATCGAAAAAAGTAAGCACAATCAATTAACCTAACGTACCTAACGTTACGGGTAAGGTAACGTAATGTCTCCAGACACATTAAAAGCTAACCAGATAACATAAAGCCCCCTTTGGCTAACCAAAATGAATGGAAAAGCTCACAGGTTTTCCACGAAGTTAACGTAACCAACTAACGTTAAGGGGTTTGCTAGGTTATCAAACAAATTCAGTTGTACCCACCTTTCCAATTAAAGGCATGGCAGCAGATAAAGGCTTCGCAATTATCTATACCACAAACATTTTCTTTACACGTTATATGTTCATCAACTACTAGTTAACGTTGGCTAATTTGTTGATCTTTTGCAGAGTGGCGCGTGCTCTGTAAACACTGAACACTTGAGAGAGGAAGTTAGCGCATTGGTCCATGGGACATGTAGTAGCCTAAAACACGCATCCTGCCAGTACAAACACTTCTCACTTAATACATTCTCTTCCACAAGAATAATCTTTTCATGTATGTTTCAATGTTCTTGTGATAACGCTTTTTATCGGTCAAGTTTGACGATTTGTTGAGTCGAATACATTTTAAAGACTTTAATACAGTTTCTCACTTATTTCAGAGCAAGTAGAATAGACTAATCTAGATTTAACAAGTCTTAATAATATATTCCTAAGTAACAGCTGGCAATTCACCAAGGGCAACTGAAGCAATTTCTACTCTTTCAACCTGAGCTATTCTTAGTTAATTATCCTTTAATTAATAACAACATAAAACAAACATTTTAGATGGACAATAATGTAATGTCATTGAACCAAACCTTGAAATCTCAACAAACGTGAACAGCTTCGCACGAAGCAGCACAAACAAAGCGCAGCACACTTAACATAGTTTTTTTTTATTAAATATGTAAAAAGCAGGTCAAGTTATTCACAAATAAAATGCAAACATGCAACACAACTTGGGGAATGCATAATGAGTGGGACATGAAAAAAACATCATCTATTCATAATTGACATACATGTTTACATTCCTTTTCATTTACACAATAATATAGGACTAAAGCATTATGGTGCGCTGTAGATTCAATCAGAATAAATGCAACATGAAGAAAAGGTATACAATGTACTTACTGAAATTGTCTTTCAAATTACTCAGTGGACTGACTCACAACTCCCCTAATAACTGTGATTTAAAATCAAATTTGACAATTGAAATACACCGGATAGTCATGAAACAGATGGCGGTGTTGTTTCTTAAGAAGTTGAGGTTGAAATAAAAGCTTGTTGTGATCATTCTATACAAGAATTCGCTCCCTTAACCAATATTAATAGCATACTTTGCCAACATCCGTAATTTAAACAACACAGCTCATTCAAATTGCACACTGAGGACTATGAGAACGCTTGTAGTTTAAGACAGTCACACTGTTCATATTGGTTGTACAACTACATTTCATTGATCATTCGCAGACCCTTCCCTTCACGAGAAGACAATAAAGAATCTTATACTATTCCTAAGGCTTAATAAATATGGTGAGGGTCTATGGATATATTGTCCAATCTAGGATCAAATGTCAGTGCAACATATGGAAGGATGTTAAAAGAGAGCTACTACGAGTCATTTATGGGCTTTGCTTATTGCATTGTCATGACTAATATGGCTGATATGCAAAATTAAAACATAATAAAATGAGGTGGAAAAAAGAAACTTAAAAACACATACACACCATCATGAATAAGACAGAAGCTGGCAGCTTAATACTTGTTGACAGATAAAATGATCCATCTCAACTTTCAGCATTTTATCACATCCGGGGTTTGAATGACTTGTCGTCAACAGTCCTTGGAGATTTCCATGATGGTCAGAGCTGTGTCTGCTTGTGGAGGTATAACAACAGCGGCCTGCCACAGCATTTTACATACAGTCACAAAACACAGAATGTCAGACGGCGAGATTAAAAAAAAAAAAAAAAAAAAAAAATGAGGTTGCTTCATGTGCTCAGTCTTTACGAGAACCAAAAAAAGAAACCACGAGGAAAAAAAATCCTGTAACTGTTCTCACAAAACAAATAAGGGACGTGTTGTTGGGGTGGTGGCGAAGGGTGGCGAGAACTCAGTACTCATCCTGGTCCTCTGGTACCTCGTCCTCTTGGACCACTTGGTCTGCTTCTTCCTCTTCTCCCTCCGCTGCTGCTTCCTGTTAGCACACACAATCACCCAAAATATTTTTAAGTCTCCCAAAGGCATATTCATTGTAAAATGAAGTAGGTCGACTTAGACAGCGAGGCAAAGTCTGTATACGCAATGTATTAGCATCCTGTCATTGGTATCCCTGTTAGCATACACAATCACCCAAAATATTTAAAAAGGTCTTCCAAAGGCTTATCCATAATAACATTAAGTAGGTTGACTTAGACAGTGAGGTATAGTCTGTATAACCAATGTATTAGCATACTTCCATTGGTATCCACTTATTTGTCAATCAATCCAATGTGGTAGGGAGGCCACAACTGATTGGACCCATTCAATCTAGTCCTCAATCTAGTCGGCTAACCTGATCGTCCGTGGAGTAGAGGACCTCCATTAGCCGGTCCACAAACGGGGTGTTCTCTTCGCCCTGCTCCTGGCAGATCAGCTCCACTTCCCGCAGCTTCCCAAAGTAGAAGTCCCTCTCCTTCTCCACCCCTTCCAGGGCATGCTTGATTGTGTTCAACTGTGTGCATATACAGAGCCCGAGTCAGAGCGTTAGCAGGGTATGGAAATGACAAAGAATCAGATGACCTTTTTTGTCCAGTCAATTCAACTTTGAATTTTAAGCTAAAGTCAAAACGAAAAGTACGGGGAGGTCTTATAATTCTAGTAGGAGCAATCCTCTCTGACTGCTTAGCGTAATTCTTGGATCATTTTCATGTTTAGGGATTTGAAATAATCCATTTTAGATTAGGATTTGATCGTCAACATGCCACCAAAGCCTTATGGTCATCTTTCAACAAATATCTTCCCCTGCTGGTTCCATACCTGATCATTGAGCAGTGTGACCTGTGCCTCCAGTTCTTTCTCTCCCTTGGCAGGAGTAGTTATGACGGGAAGCTTTTTGGCTGACGAAGGTCTGGATGATGGTGTGGATGGCTTGGGGGTAGTGGCACTTACCCGGGTGCCTCCTAAAACAAATACAATCGTTATTAGAGATGGTTGAATAATGGTAATTCATTTTGTGTTCAGGCTTTATCACTAATTTAGGAAGCTGAGTTTATTATTCTACTTTCACTTTGATGATATTTCTATTTAATTATTGATATATTGATATATTTATATCCATCCTGTGGGTTTACAAATCTGTGACTGTCACACCCTTGAATTGATTGTCTGCTTATTGATTATTGATTGTCTGCTTACCTGCAGTGGGCGAGCTGGCTGCCTGGTGGGACTTCTTTGGCAGGTTGAAGATCTGCTCCCCAGGGTCAGGCGGGGGAATAGCATCCTGACCCTGTCTGGCCTGTAGTGGGTCGTACTCTTTGCCATCATAGTTGGCGTCAAAGAACTTTTTGAACCACTGGATGAAGTCAAGGTTGTCCTGAAATCTGCCCTTCACCAGCTTCTCCACAGGTATTATCTGGATTGAGATAGGGAGATCAAGGCGCACAAGGCACAGAGGCAGCTTGAAAAGAAATCTCCTCCCAGACTGTACTTGCATTTGAGTGACTTATGCCCGTTACGCCATCAGAAAACAAGTACGGCGTGAAAAAAATACTTTTTTTTTAGTCAAGCACAAGACCCACTCACCTTGTCGACATTCACCCTTTTGAAGGACGCCTGCAGCACCTTGAAGTTGTGAATGTACTCGTGCTCTAGTTTAGCTTGGAACTTGACCTTCTTAAGGCCGATGCAGCCAGGGAAGAGCAAATCCATGAATTGGCAGTAGGCCGCTCCTACGAGGCGAAATAGGAGGCTGTTGAATTCAAAACTCACAGACACGAAAAGTGGCTAACCCCTTGTGTAACCCAACCATCAAAGGTGTTCTTTAGCAATAAGGACTGTATACTTGTGCAAAATGCATACTCAACTTATACAATGCAAGTGACAGATGGATAGTGGTTAGACGTATGAAAAGTGATGCCCGTTAATAATTGAAAACCTGAGGCAAAATGAATTGGGTTGTACTCGCTAACAAAATTTAATTAAACAAAAACCCTGTCTGAAAAAAACGTACATCGGCACTGCAAGTCATGAAGAATAATAGCCTGCTCAAATGACGCAGAAGCGAATAAGGTCATAAATCTGACATTTGGGACTTTAAGGAATAAGCCAGTGTGACACATAAAAACCTGTGCCATAGTCACATAAGTGTGCTTAATCTTATTCTGGTAGGGGGATTTTCATGGGTATTATGCTGGTAAGAGTTGCCTACCGAGACCTGACCATGCCTAAGAGGAATTTGTGCATTTTGAGAATTTGTTTTCTAAGAATAGCTCATTTACATAGCCTTTATTTAGTGTACCTATCCCTATACAAAATAGATTAAAAGGTACAGCACTAAAGTAGAATTAGCAGAACATAGAGTGTTTATGTGCTTGTGAGTGTGCGTGTGTGTGCGTGTGAGTGTGTGTGTGTGTGTGTGTGTGTGTGTGTGTGTGTGTTGATTAGAACAGATTGGATTACTTTGGCCAGAATGGCAGGCCTAAAGTCTTATTTATAGAGTCCTCTAGTTTAGTGATAGTACTGTAGGTAAATGTGATTCACAAGCTGTCTTGGTGGGCACATGACTCACATTTGTGAAAGATTCAAAAACAGGGAATCCAAGAGGAAATGCAGAGCGCCATACCCACAGACTTCCCTCTTGACAAAGCGCATTCCTGAACACAAGACAGGCAGGACGAGGTAAAGACATGCTCAACATACTGTGCTGATTTGATCTTACCTGACGAGAGCTGCTCCACTTTAGTGTAGTTTAGGCTGAGAATATCGTTGACCCAGGCAGTGATGTCATGCCTGCTCATAGTCTCCTGGGTTATTGAGGTAGAATATACATTGACCGCCATCCCCCAACTATAGAAAAATAGGAAACACATAAAAACAGTTTCAGCAAAAAAAAAACTGGTATACACATCGGGGGGGAAAAGTACTATAAATGAGTACCATCAAAAACATTACAGTGGGCTTGAATGGCTCAACTGGTTGTAGAATGGTTTAATCATTGGCCAAATTACACCAGAACGTCAATTTGTAAACAGACCCATTAGAGCAGAGCACAACCAAAGTGATAGGTCTTAAGCTACAGAAGTTATGAATACATCAGAACCAAAAGTTATTTCTTGTGTCTTTTTCAAATTAGTCAAATTAGGCTCCACTTGTAAATTAAGCACAAGACAAACTGTAACAGCACATTTTAAAATGGATTTTTCTTTTAATTTTACAACCCTCCCCCTAAATGTCCTTGTTATGACAGTGCAATTAAATAATTATGAATATGTTTGCGCTGTTACTAAATCCTTACAAGGAACCTTACGGTTTGACATTTTCTGTAGCATGCACAAAGATTTTTGATAACGTACACATGTGCATTGCATTGAAAAAATATGAATGCCAAGCCAATGCAAATTGCTTGTGTTGTGTGATGCAATCATCAGAGAGCTAATTGGCTTTTAAAATGAAATACAGACAAGCCAACTTAATAGGCTTACCCCGGTTACAAGTTAAAACACCATACAATGCACTTTGTCCTATTTGTTAACAGTTGCAATCAATTACATGTAGCTGTCCTTCCAATGTTTAAAAGAGAAGATAAGGATTCAGTGTTGTACGGCTCTTCGAATTCAATTGGAACACATTCTGTTCTGCTAATGAGAAAATGGGACTCTCATGTCAACAAAAGCTATGTAATAAGCAATCTTTGTTAGCTTAAAGGCTAGCCGACAGACAATACGGCTTACCAAAATAAGTAATATAGCTAACGGTATAACAGAAGGAACAATATATACGGCTGCAGCTAATGGCCAAGTTAAATGCAACGTACTTTCAGTATGCATTTAATTCAGTAAAAAAGAAAGTATCCGTTGCATAAACAAGCTTCACCCACTCATCAGAATACATGTACGCTTTGGTAGACAACACTATGCAATCATGACTAAGAATATTCTTGCAGCGACAGTGCGTGAGATTTGACAAGCCCTAGCAACACTGCTAATAATTAATGCAAAATTGCCTTTCCTAGCGACTAGCAATGACTTGCAGCCCAGTCAACATCCCTTGTTACTGACATTCAAATATCTATCTTGAAAGGGCCTTGAGATTTAGCTACGCCGTAGCTATTGGGTAAGCAACAACATAGGTTTGACACATTATCAAATAAAAAGGAAATAGATTGTGCACAATGATAATCTTATTTTGGGGCAATGATGAGAAACAACCAGTATCCATGCTCTAATGATGGTTTGGTGTAATATCTTATATATTACGTTTTATAAACCTTTTCAAATGCGGCATTACACTGGTTTACCTGTAGGCGCGCTCTCCTCGCACTGTATTTTTTCTGTAAGGAATGATGTTGGATCCATCCGGTCCGATGTCGTTGTTATTCTCTCCATTTGGGGAAAGTGCTTGGGTGGGACCAGGCATTGGGCCTCTTTAATATCGAACAGATATTCTGTTCGCGGAGGCTAAAAGAACGATGCAAATGCTAAGAAAAAAGCCGCACCTCGGGCTCGCAGTGTCTGCTTATTCTTCACAAATCTCTGTCTAGTGACGTTGCTGCACCCTACACACGTGACTGATGGGGGTGGCTGCCTGTTTCCTTAACAAATGGTGAAACCCACTAGGTTGAAAAATAAATAAAATCGATCATTTCCTATAGCACAGAAAAGACCATTACCTCCCTTTCAATGTTAGTATACTCTCTTGCAAAAACAAGTTTAATGAATAATATAGATTATTGCAATTCATTGGCATTGCAATTTCAATGGTCACCAGTACAACTGTGAACTGGGAATGAAAGGAAAATGCAGCCTGCCCCATTGCCACCAGGCATTCAATATCTAGATGAAGGTACATAGCATGGGCATGAAACTACGGTGACTATTGGAGAATACTACTGTATTAACTTCCTATTTTGACAATATTTCCCATGGATCAGATCCCGATGCATGGCTCCTGCTGATGCTGCATCAGAAGGTCAGATGGAGAGCTGTCCAATCTTATCCAAACAATAGGCAAGCTGATTCAAAGGGAAACGTTTTTAAGGGCCAGCACAGCTGGTTTTAATCATCACAAGATCATCAGGTTATTAAAACATTGAATCGATGTTTTAAATGTTTGACAATCGTTATAGTATTACAAACATAACACAGCTTATTAACAGCTGGTTGGGACAATATAGGTTTGAAATAACAGTCGGCCCTACTTTTCACATACTGTTTAACCTCTCCATGTCTGACTATGCAACCCCTCATAGCTCCAAGTAGCAGATTAGATAAGACAACATTCCATATGTCCTCACACACAGTACAAAGATCCAGGCAGGCTTACAGCTGAAGCCAAAGTGATTATTCATCATCTGTTCAAAAACAGAGTACAATGCACTCAGCCTCATGTAGTCATATCAAAAAGACTCAAGTAGTAATTTTCTTAAGAGAGCCTCTCTGTCTCGAGTTTTGGGAAGGTATGAGTGCACTGTACACATTTAGGCAGAAGGGAGGAGTCAAGACACTACTTCTAAAAGAAGTCAGAATACGCCTACATTGGCTACATTCAATCATAATCTACTCTAATCACTTTCTACCCAATCATAGTTTGTCTTTGGTAGTCACAGTTGTGTCAATCAAGTACATCCGGATGTCAAAACATTGCGAACCATAGGCTGCACTCATTTCTATGGCAACTCCCGGATATAGATTTCAACCATCTAGTATTTATGCAATATTGAATTGCCACTAAAACCTGATGCCACAAGCAGAAACAGATCCCTGCTTACTGATAAATGACACTGGGCTTCCATAAATGGAATGGCATGTGATGTGTTGAAACGTAGGCCTTCCCTCTGAGCCTTTATTTAGGCTAACTATATCTACACTGTGTTCCAAATTATTATGCAAGTCACGCTTCAGTATGATGTCAGTTATATAAACACTTAGGTTAGTTTTTAAGTGAACGTTTTTTGCTTGTTTTATTTCCCCTATCTTTTGAGATGATTGGTATCAATCCCAGACAGGTTTGGTAATTAGTTTGCAAGGTGATCTTAAATGAAAGGGAAACCTACTTAACGAGGTGGTTACACTTTATTAAGGCCGTCACAGCTCCATGCAATATGGGGAGGAAGAAAGATTTTTTCGGAAGATGAAAAGCATGAAATAGTGCAAAGTCGGGTATTTCGCTAAAACTGAAGAGATCATCGAACTGCGAAAAGATTTGTGTGTGATTCAGAGCACAGACGAATTCGGTCAGATAGAGGCTTATTAAGGTGTTTCTAAGTTTCTGCCAGGCAAATTAATAGTATTCAAAGGGCAGCTATAAAAAAGCCACTGTTGAGCTACAAACAGGTATTTGAAGCTGCTGGTGTCTCTGGAGTCTCAAGAACCTCTCGATGCAGAATCCTCCAGAGGCTTGCAGTTGTGCGTAAAGCTGTATTTCGGCCACCCCTAACCAATGCTCACAAAGGGAATTGTTTTCAGTGGGCTCAGAACTACATGAAGATTAATTTTCAAACAGTGCCGTGCTACACTGAATGGTCCAGATGGATGTGTTCTGGATGGTTGGTGAACGGCTACCCTGTTCCAACAAGACTGCATGGGATGTTTTGGGCTGGAATATTGGAAAGTGAGATGGTAGGTCCCTTTAGGGTCCCTCAGGGTGTCAAAATGACCTCCGTAAAATATGTGGAGTTCCTAACCGAACTTTTCCCGCCATGGTATAAAAAGAAGAATCGTGCCTTGCGGAATAAAATTATTTTCATGCAGGACAACGCACCATCCCACTCAACCGTATTGAGACCCTATGGAGCATCCTTACAGTCTATGAGCGTGAGTATAGACAGTATACCTGAGAACAGCAGCTGTGGGAGACAATACTGGCATCATCAAATAAAATACTGGCAGAAACTATGCACAGACTTATAAGTTCAATAGATGAATGAGTTGTTAAAGTGATATCAAAGAAAGGCTCATATATTAATGTAACTTGATCTGATATTGTTTTTTTAAATATAAATTGCATTTATCTTTTGAAAAAACTTTTTCAACATTTGTTTTGACCTATTGAATGTTTTCAAACTGTATTGGGCATAATTGGAACAATGTATTTAGAATTATTTTCAAATTATTAAAGCTGTCATCAGCAGTTTTGCTTGTAATAACATACACATTATAATGTAACTGATGAGGAAAAACTATCTTTAATCGTATTGACTGTTTAGGCTGAACAAACAACTGCATGTGATGTGCATAATCATTTGGAACACGGTATATAGCAAAAAAAAAACAATAACAATGGATTTCTGCAGTCTTTTTCACTCTTAGTTGGTGAAAGGTAGAATATTCTACTGAGTGAACTCCTTCGAGCACTGCACAAACTACAGATATATAAATTAGTCCTACATCTGTGGCACAGACACTCTTAATTGGTCCCACAGGGAATTGCGCTATTGGGTATTCAACCCGATTAGGCCTACATAAACAATGCCTGATCAGTTGTGCATTCCAGATATAGGCCTAACCACAAAAAGGAATTTGGCGCTTTAGAGGAGTCTGACCAGTAGCTATTCAATTGAAACGTGGATTACTGTTTGCACTTGTTGACCAGTGTGGAGGCATGCATTGCAATGCTGTACTGGTGTGTATATTGATGATATATACTAATAAAGTCTGACGAGCAGTGAAGATATGGGCCGATGAGGAAGTGCCAGTGACTTAAGTTAGAGCTCAACACCATTTTTTTCGTTGCAACAAGCATTGCAACCATGCATGCATTAAACTAGGCGGGAGTCATGAGTTTTGTATTAGGATCAGGATTTATTTCCCCGACAGAATAGCTCCTACTCTGGGCCCATGCCAGATGCTGACTGTATGCCGCTAACGTCTAAGATCTAGCTTTACTGATACTAGCTATCACTGTCTAAATAGTAGAAGCAGACTGACTTGGAACTTCCAATAGGGAACACACCTGGCGAATACATTTCAACTGGTTTAGCCTAGTAATACACACCTTGAAAAGCCATCACACTAAAAGCAGCAAACAGCAGAAGCCCACATTCAGAAGCCAACAACTGCAACTACTAGTACTAATAGTAGATGATATCAAATAGCTAGCTAACCAATTGGCTGCTGTTAGCTACAAGTCTTCTTGACTGGCACTACTTTTACTATTACCGTAGAGCAAGCAACATAGACTTTGAAAACCCGACACATATAAGACTTTGTGTCAAATATGCATGACATGTTGTTGCACAGATTTCTAGCCAAATAACATGATTGATTTAGACTCACCAGTGAACTCAGATCCCAGTCTACGCGGTGTTAAAAATCTTCTATTTTCTTCACTCACCCCACCCTCTTTCAACTCATTTGTATGCGATGATGACACTGCAAAATGAACACATGTTTCATTCGACAAGTCACCAGCATCGGAGCAGCTGATTGGCCTGATCGTAACATCTGGTGTGATTTTGACCAGTCAGAACTTGATGCGTTGCACACAAACGACATCTGACAGCTTCAACGTCTGCAAGCCACAATAATACATCAATTCACATATCACGACTTTTGACATTGGAATACAAAAATAGACATCAAATAAAATAAAATTGATAAGGATTGTTATAAATAGGAATTGTATTTAAAAAATGCAATGCTGACAGTTTGCGTCTGTAACTAATTCGAGAATTTTTCACAGTAATATACCTCTTTAAAATGTGTAACCAGTTAATAGATCCCTGTATCTGATTATTCTTTCAGGGTTATTAGATATAAAATAGTAAGACATATACATTAAAATATATCCGTGTAACGTTGAGGTAATAAAACATTCTGCTGAGCAAAGACGAGGAGCAGAACGCTAAAAACGCTGAAAATGACTGAGATTAATGCACATGAATAAACTTCCCCTCATGAGATTATCCCAGTTGTATATTTTTTATTGAATCATAATGCGTACAATGCACTAGATTATACTTGTAGTTTGGATCCTTGTGAGTAGCTACTGTCCCAGTTGTAGATTGGATTCCCACTCTTAACACCAGGGTGCCCTCAATTGCTTGACAAAAGACAAAGGACATTTGGGCGAGGCTTTTTCCCACGAGGGGGGTGGAGAACATATCAGTTAAAAAAATGTACTGTTCCACGTTATAATAGTGTTATGTACCGAAAAATACATGCAGATTGACCAAATACTAATATTATGCACCAAAGAAATGGGAGTCTAATTGTACAAGATTTTGAGTACCACCAAAAACTATAGATAATAATAATATTGGTATGGACTCCGTTTGTTATAAATCCGAAAGGATCGCACGCTTTCTATCAATGCGAATAACAGTATAGGTGAATTTGCTGATACAGCACTGGTCGACTGCACTTACGGTTCCTCGGGATGGTTGATGAATTATATACCACAGGTTGAAAGCAGTGAATAGTGCACTTGACAGAAAACAAATGTGGTGCACTTAAACAAAGTGACTAGAGGGTAACGTGAAGGAATGGGAAAAGAAAGACAAAGGAGTTCATAGGCAACAGGATTTTTTATTTTGTGTCAACTCTTTATTATGCATCACCACCATGCAAAACCACTGATATGAACTAGCTTAAAAATCATACTATATATTTCACACACTTATGATTTTAGATTGGCTTGCCACTTGTTCTAAAGCGACTGGATAGCATTTTGCACTCACTTTTTTGTTTAGAGCATGACAAAAGCTAACAATTTGGTCTTAACATGAGAAAACACAGCGTAAGGTAATATGGCAAATGAGCACACATTAACGTAGAAACTCTTTATAGAAATCACAATTTGTTCGATGCCCTTGCCAGTGTAAACCTCAGAACTTGGAACAATTAAATATATTTACTGTGTATGTTTAAATTTTAAAACATCTGTCAACTTTAAAAAAAGACTCTGCTAGCTAACTAAACAAATAATGTTTCCATTAAAGTTCAGTCAAATATTAGGTTGTAGGTATTGGCTTAAATGATAAGGAACAAAGCCCTTATTAGTCTAGATAATATCACTTTCCAGCATCCTATTTGTCAGTGTCTTTTCTTCTTAACTTTTCTCTTTCTTAACTCCTACATGATACTCTTTGAATCAAATCAAAATAAATCAAAACGTATACATACAGAATGCAGACAATAATGCTAATTTAAGGACCTATTGCCTGTACACATACTTTTGTCTGATCCTCTTATGTCTAAAAGAGATAAGACAGTTGCCAACTACAGTGTTTCAGTGTGAGTTTAACGCAATGTAATGGGACATTTTCACAGATAACTGTACAGTAGCTCATTTGGACAACAATAACATTTAAATAATATTTTGAATAACAACAGTTACATGCTGCATTGAAGGTTTGACAGAAACCAAGCCAAGAGAACACCCAATCAGCAAAGGCAGTGCTCACAATAATGGGATGTGTATTAAATAAAACAAGCTTTCCCACACATCACTCACAATGAGTCTAATCATAAAAAAACTGAGAGACAAACAACAATACAAAAGCCACTTGACACCAGCGGGGAAAAATCTTGGACTGATGGACAAACCTGCTGGTTTTAGGGGTAAGTGCTTAATCTCAAGTGGTCATAATTGTTTATGCAAAGTTAGGACATCCCCATCTGTGCTTTGCCAAAAACGGAGAATAAAACATGCACAGGTTTGTCCATCGTAAGCCTACACTTGCACAACTGCTCGGTAACTTGGGTAAAAAACAAAACAAAACAAAAAAAACGGTAGCAAAACAGTGTGATCAAAATCACCAAATCATTTCCAAAAAGGTCGTCTGATTTTATGGCACCTGTGGTGTAATAGACAGCTTTTGTTGTAATCTCTCCACATGATTTCACAGTATTACGTTAAATATGTGATTGGTTAAAAATATATTCTTTAAATATATGCAGTCTAGGGTTTAGCAGATTTAGTAGTTTCTTCATCTTGGATCCTTCATTTTTTCCCCCCCGTCACAACTCATCCAGTGTTTGTCTGTTCTTGTTGCTTTTCGTATTGCTTATCTGTTAAAACATGTACAGATCAGTTCATTAAATTCTCAGATAAAAAACGTGCTCTTTGAAACATAAACCTCAGTCGATCAAGACCTAGGACAAGAGTATTCAAATGGAGGAGATTTAAGAAAATGGGTAAACCCTTATAAAACGTATCCACTAATCTTACTGTGAGAGAGTGAATGCAAAATGTAGTCTGTTACCATGTTGACCTGTAAAAAAAAGACATGAAACAAACCTAGCCAAAAACATCCAGAAATCTATAACTTACCAGGAAGCTCGCAAGGCATGGTCACTGATGCAATGTCACCTGTTGTGCAGAATCACCCCAAAAAATGAAAGAGATTAAGAACGAATGTATGCTGTACACTTTCTTCCCCAAAACATGAAAAAAAAAATCCAAAAGATCAACCCCCCCCACCCCTTTACTCTGTTCTCTGGCCATCTAAAATGGTGGCATACCATGCAGGCTTTTTCGGCCTCCTGTCTGTGTTTCATTAGCTCGCCCATGGTCAGCTCACTCTCCAGCTGCCGTTCCAGATCATTCTCATAACTCTCCTCCTCCTCCTCCTCGTCCTCGGCAGGGCCAGCTCTCCTCCTGTGACAGTCACAATCGGTGTAATACCAAGTCAAAATGACCACTGCTGTATCAAAGGCACAGGGAGATACGCGAAATGTTTGCCCGCGGGGACATTCAGATAGATTTTCATCTAAGCGGAGATAATTGCATGTCAATTAAAACAATGACTGGAATGATCCTAAGATCAGACACATCATTGTGTCTATTTACCCATTTGAATTTCCTAAACTGATACACTTACCCAGTTGACTGTGTAAGGAAGGCCTCTGTAGAAGGAGAGGACATCAGGTCATCTAACTGCGCACGGCCGAGGTCAGAGTCCACCATGCTGTCTGTCTCACTACCGCCCTCTGTGGGAGACGAACGGTTTTAGCATGCTGCCCGTGCGAAAGACAAATTCATTTCGAATTTACAACGTGGGACGGCTTCCACAAGACGTATCACCTGAGTTCAGCTCTTTAACCAGAGAGGACATTGTGTTTGTGATCGAGTCCGCAGCGACAAGGAGGTCGTTTCTCAAGTTCCTCCTAGGGCCTTGGGAGCAGAACGGACAAGATTGATTCATTTCTGCAAGGAATACATTTACATGCTTATGTGTGGGAGCGAAAGAATGTGTGTGTTTATGCGGGAGTGACTTTTACCCTGAGCGAATGCCTCCTGCACATCTCCTCCAACACCCATGAGTGAGTCCTGAGGTGTGTGTGTAGGGGTTGTGCCAGCTGACTCCGAGTGTATGGGCGTGGGCATAGGACGGTTGATTGTGTGGCCAGGGGAGGAGCGTGGGGAGCTAGGCCCCTGAGTCTGCAACACAGACGGAGAGAGGAAGGAGAGTTTAAAAATCAAAGACCAAAGCCAAGCCCCTTCCTGTTACTGTGAGTATCATTAGCAACCGCAAAATAATAATAAGGTTAACACACAGTGATAGGCAATCTAAATTAATTACACGTTTTCTGTGAATAACAGAACCGTTTGTATTATTGACTCCATGAAAACAAATCCTGTACTCACATGAAAAAGAGATATTTTTCATATGCATTCACATTACTTATTTATATATTCAAACATTTACAAATGAATATCAAATATGAATATTTTCATTAGTTATCTACAAGGGATTGACAAAAAAAACTGATGCATAAAAATGTTAGGAAGCTTTGAAGCCATCTATGAATACTTAGTGAGCAACAAACATTGTACACATGCCAAAATACACTGCTGAGTCGTTAGAGACACATTTATTCACCATATCAATATTGTTTAAATATTTAACATGCTGTTAGTACAGCAATACTGCTACTTTTCTAATTATCTGAGAGCTAACATGACCAAGGGGACAAAATAAAAAGACCAAAATGCTCAAATGGTAATTTCATATGGGCATGTATTAATTCACACCCACTAGCACCCAGCCTACAAATCTATGTAAGTTGGTTTAGTTTTTTTTAAAGCCTAACAGACTTACAGTTTGTTTCCTTTCTTCTTCCTGTTAAGAAAAGAGTTGTTCACGTTCTGTCAAGGCTTCCACTTTCATGAAATAACAAAGCAAGTTACATGGGCGCTCGAATCAAATCCATTTAGGGTTTCCACTACGCCATGACAGGCTCGAGGCTGGTCTGTGTAGGTTCAATGGATTAGCATTGATTTTTTTTCTTCCAGGCTAATTAGATTGATAGCTTTGCCGCTTAAGCCAGTGCAGTAAGCAGTTTATGTAGACTTTGAAAAAGCCCTGTCTTATTGACTAACTGTGAGGAGTTTTTTTTGCAGAGGGTCTTTCGCTGCTTACATGAGATGGTCACTCAGTGTTATGAACAGGGACCATTGGCCTGACAAAGTGAAAGCATTCGGTGCATAAAAGACTGTAACAATGAGCTTCTGTTATTGAACGAATGACACATTATCAGCTACATGATACAATAATAGTAATGTCGCAAATAGCTATCAGATGAACATATACATACATATACAACACATACCCAGAACAAATAAGATCAAACGTGTCATTGCGGAGCAACTGACATTCTGCCAATAATATCTAGAGAATTTCTGGGGACACTGCTAAAAGTTGCAAAATAGTGCCCTCAGCTGGTGATCTGTGGTACAACATTTAGTTTTGTTTACGCTCCCGTTCTGCTTCTCTATTGGTTGGCAGATGCGCCTCGTCAGGAGAGGCAAACTAGGCAAACGATTGGGGCCCCACAAAAGAAATTGGGGAAAATGCCCCCCAATGGCCACTTAAATTGGCACATTTTGTGATGACAACTATTAACCTCGATTGGGGGGGGGGGGGGGCTCAATGGGATTCTTTGCCTGGGGCCCCCCTGAGTCTCGGAGCTCCTCTGCTGGTTGGGTTGAATAATTGAGGGTAAAGTGTGGTGTGTGTGTGTGTGTGTGTGTGTGTGTGTGTGTGTGTGTGTGTGTGTGTGTGTGTGCGTGCGTGCGTGCGTGCGTGTGTGTGTGTGTGCAATGGGTGTGTCCGTACCTTGAGGAGCATCATCAGTTGCTCCAGCTGCACCATGAGCTCTCTGCGGCTCTCCTGCAGAGCAGACATTCGCTGCTCCAGCTCGTCTTTGCGTTGCCTGACAGGGTACACAAAACACAACATGCATTACCTGGCAAAAACACACAGATCACAACATTGTACACCCAGCACACGAGTTAATGGGATAGCACAGTGTGGCGTTTATCATGGCGTACCAGGAGGCGAGGACAGGTTACCTGAGAAGCCGAAGTTCCGCCAGCAGGGTGGGGTTCTGTTGGCCCCTGTCGGGGGGAGGCTGGGAGGCCTGCTCATGCTGCACGCGCAGCCGCTGGATCTCCTGCAGGATCTCTCTGTGGGTTCACACAAACACACCCATATAACACACAAACACACAACCAAGAACACACACAAACGCACACTGTCCTTGTTAGCGTTTGAGCCTGGGATAAAAGCTGTGCAGCAGGGACAGAGTGCACAGCGCCAGCCCTACCTGTTTTTGTTCTCGAGCTCGGCAATGAGCTGCCTCTGCTGCTTATTGGCGTCCAGAGAGAAGCCCAGGTCTGTGGGGACCCTCTGCTGCTGGGCTTGTTGCTGGAACACACACACATACACACCAGAGATGACATGATGTCAGCCACATAAATAAGCCCCTCTGGATGATGTCATCCAAACAGCAATCTTATAACTCACATCTCTCTTTCTCAGAATCATACAGGTCTCTCACCATTCATCACACCACAAATGAAAGGCAAGGGCCTACGTTCTTATATATCAGTTATGTGTTAATTTATATAACAGCATATGGTTAGTGATGGGAACTGGTATTTTGGTTTGGTAGCACTTATAAAGTACATATTGATATTTTGACAACTTAAAGTGATTAACTAACTTTGGGGACATTTTAAATTGGCCTGGGCCTACTGTGTTTTACCTAACCGTAATGATTCCAAAAATGCCATCATTAAGACTCATAAAATCTCAATGCTAACAAATGCTCTAAAAAACACTTTAAGCAACTAACTGCCAGTGAATTCCCCTCATGTGTTAACAACCCTAATACCCTTGAAGTGTTCATATTTGGTACCATGGTGATCTGCTTGCACCAGGTAGAGGCATACAAATGGTGTTCACCAACATGTATCTGTCCTGGTTTTATTTTAGTTGGTGGGAATCATTTGATCAGCTATACAGACTTCTCTACTTTACATTTTTTCCTGATGAATAGGCCTCACCGTGGCTGCGTCTGACGCCAGCCTGGCAGCATAGCGGGCGATGAGGCTGTGCTCTTCATCCTGATGGTTACTGCTCTCCAGCAAGCTGACCGACAGGAAGAGAGAGAGAGAGAGAGAGAGAGAGAGAGAGAGTCACGAAACACGGCTGCACAAAAAAACAAAGCCAGCCAGTCAGCCACCAAGTAGTGCATGATAATGGACAGATAAATGGGAATTACTCAGATCTTTGAAGGTCTATTTTTGTCACCGTAAAAAAAAAGGAGAAACTTCACGGGGACGAGAGTCTCTTGAAGTACCACAGTAGGCCTTTTTCAGGCACTTTGGTTTCATTTTTGCCATGGTTTGGAAATAGCTTTGTCAATAATTATATAAATACAACTTTAGAGGGAAATTCTTCAAGTAGGAAATGAAAATACTTGCAATGTAAAGACGGAAAATACACACACATGCACATGTGTAGGCGCACTGTATGTGCACTTACCCATGTAACTAGAATATATGTGCAGTTACACGCACGCACGCACGCACGCACGCACGCACGCACGCACGCACACACACACACACACACACTGAGAACACTGAGTGTAATTTTATGCATCAACAGAATGATCTCCTGAAAAGTTAAAAGGCACACGCGATAACAGTACACACAGAATCTGCAAGCTGCAACATTGACAGATGGAGCCTCTGGATCTCAGCCGCAGCCCTGCAAACAGTCGCCACCACTGTGGGTCACACACACCCTTTAATTATAGAACCAGTCAGCTAATTATGTATACATCTCAGTTTGCTTCCAGTGACATGGAGTAGCGTTATGCCCTGCTTAGCGAATCATCATGCTTGCCTTGCAGAAAGATGTGGCAGAAGCATTTCAGTTGAAGTCAAGCAACCGATACCAAATCAACTGTAGTGGACCAAAAATATTTCATCGGATACATATTGAGGCACGTTCTTTATAACTATAACAAGCAAAGAAGCCAACAAACTATCAAGGTTAACACAAGAAGATAGAATTGCAATCCTGAAGAAATGAATATATCACAAATATTAAAAATGTTGGTTGCTGAAAGCAAGTTCAGCACTGTCAACCGCATAGTTGCTTACATGGAAACAGTATTTCGGGAACTTATACAACGTTGTCGACTGATATTAAACTGACATAAAAGTCAAAGTGTCAAAATGTATTGTAGCATTAAGGTTTCCATCATCTATTTCGTAAGTAAAAGTAGATGTAAGCAGCTTGAGGGCTGAAATGCTCCAGTATTAGATTAGGGGAGGGAGAGCAATACCAGGCACTAGGCCAAGCTGAGTGAGTATAGTTTCCACTGCATTGGCAGACAGGGGACACCGACTAACCATGTGGGGTTGTTTTGGAGCAGATTCACATAGAGGCCAATGAGAACGTGTTCATCGGCCAGTCTATCAGCCACATCCATGGTGTAGTTTAACCTGGAACAGTGTAGAGTTACACGTGAACACAACCGACACTCGTGGACACACGCACGCGCACGCACACGCACACACGCACAAGCACACACACACACACACACACACACACACACACACACACACACACACACACACACACACACACACACACACATATAACCACATTACACAGGTGACAACAGAGTAGGGCTGAGAGAGAGAAACTTGCGGTTCGGGCGGGGGTTAAGGAGAGGTGAAGAGAGAGATACTGACTGATGGACATAAGCTCAAAACAGGCTTGTGTAGAAATAACTGGTATTGGTCATTCAGGAAGAGGACAAAGTCACCTTGTGTTCTCCTTAGGTCTATTGAATAGGTCTGTTTGTGGCAATAGATCCCGTCAATAGAGGAACTACATCAATATCTGCATCACAGAGTTACAGCCTGTGAAGAAAATACTAACAAAGATGCATCATTCATAATTCATTCGTGTGCTACTCCAAAACTAAAAGCATACGCAGGTAAAAACTGAACGTCTAGTGTTGGAAGGTGTTCTGAGTCTCCCAAATCTACCGAAATATGTTGACATATGTCAAACAAGGCAAGCCCTCCAGACCAAGATGCGTGGCATTCTCAGGCACAAAACATCATCCTTAATGATAGAGCAACAGCTAATCTATCTAAAAACATGAATCTATTCAGAGCCCTTGGTTCTTACAGGCAAATTAAACCTGAGCTGAGACACATTCTCTGTGCTCACATGTACCTCTAGAAAACCTCATAAAATGCCCGTCAATTGACATGCAACCAGACTCCTCCTGTCCTTCAAACTCTGAACAATGAATGAGGGGAGGGTTAACAAAACATCTTCTGTATGTTACCGTGAAGTGTGAACGCAGCTTCTCTTCAGCGGTTGAGGATTTATTAAACTAGCCCGGTCTATCTAACTATGACCAAAAAAGACAACATGTGTTCTTTAAAATGTCGGAAAGATAATATTAATCAAGCAGTGAGAAAGAAAAGGACACAACTAAAATATGTCCTAAATTGCTTGTCGGAAAATGACACAACACAGCAGACCAGACCCATACGGGAACAGAAGCCTGACGGACAGGTCCTTTGCCTTTGGCAACGTTCTGTGTTAGCCAATAGAGACGACCATAATGGATAATCCATGCTAATTAAGGGTCAACGATCTTTGCTAAGATTGCTTCATCTAGCCTCTTTGGAAGAGCCCCTGGAGGACTGCGAGGAAACCCCTGTGCAGCAAACCAGGGGTGTTATGGTTCCTTTGGGGAAAAAAGCGCTCTGGCGTGTGCTCTACGGTGATTATCTATCTGCGTTGGTTGGCACACGCATTCCAGGGACACAGCCATTCCCCGCGGCACACCTGGTCGACTTACCCCATGCCTCTCAACAGATCTGGGGCGGCCCTAGTCAACTGCTTTCTGTGCTTTACTTCAGTATTCCTGCTGGATGGCCTGCTAGTGGTACTGGACAAAAGAGTAATACCATCAAAGAGAAGAGTGGCCAAAACACACACACACACACACACACACACACACACACACACACACACACTCACACACACACACACACACACACACACACACACACACACACACAAATGCACAGATGAAGAACAGGACTCCCCCCCCCCCCCTCCCCTTTGTGACAAATCATGAGGAACCTGGAAATCTAAGGGTCCAGAGGAAGCATGATGGCTGTCATTTGGAGAGCAGTATACTCACTTCTTGGAGGAGTAAGGATTCCCTGATGTAGGCATGGAGTGTGAGAGAGCGTAGTCATTGGTGATGTTCATTGGTCTTGGGGGCCTGAGCACGAGACAAGGTTTATTTTTTTATTTTTTCAGCCAACACAACAAGGGTGCTTTGATCTTTAAAGAGGGAGAAATAACCATTTAGTCTGTCCCCTATGACTCTCCCTCACTACTTTATCCATTTTCTCCCTGCTTTCTCTACCCGGTCTATGTAGGTATTGAAGTCTAAAAGAACACTAACAGACAGAGGCCACAAAGGGTTGGTGGCTCAACGAAAGCAAAACGACGCTCAGGGAAACCATGTCAATATTTCATTTTTCCCCTCTAAAGTTTGCTAACGGTACGTAACGCTTTTTGTGTGAGTGGCCTACAGTAGGGCTATAGAGGAATCCAAATGTAGCACACAAAGTAGAGTGACACTGTCCTGAGAACAGGATCATTGAGATCAAGGAAGGAATGACATGAGATGAACCCAAGCATCCATAACACCTTTTGTAGTTTTTTGAGGCTCTAGTGATAAGCGGTGACTATGTTGTTAGTAACTAAGTATGGAGGGAAATGCCGTACAGTAGCATGTTAAAGGCACAGTGTCACAGGTTATCGACGGGTATTTGAGCTAATGGAATGACTAGGTCTACTATGAAAAGGGGATTCTCAAAAATGTTCATTGAACACTTACCATGTATCTCTATTTTGCAGCAAGAAAATAACAAGAAACACGTATTACAAAAATCATTGCATAATTCAGAACATAGTGGCTGCTGCTGCTGAGTTCCTTATCAACGTTTTAGAAAGATTAAATCCATATTTCTTATCGCAGCCATTAGTCATACTTTCCCACAATCTAACCTGGCCAGATTTGAACTGTAAGGGATAGAAAGTATCAAACAAAAATGTGGCATGGAAACTTACACCGTCCTTGATCAAATACATTGACCGATAAAAACAATTGCCAAAAGAAAGTCTGCGCGTGTAATTATGGCCACACCACAGGCTGCAATTAGGTGCCATTGATCGTTGCGCCCCCTGAGATTGATCGGTGTCACATAACTCGGGGCGTGGGCCATTACTGAACGGGAGAATCGGTGGAAACCGCTCTGACATTCGTCAGGTGTCTGCGTGGGCGGGATGGCGGTGGCGTGGGACACTGGCTGCTTTGTGAGGGCGACCTTGGATGTTTGAGAACGCGGCATGTACTCACACGATGTGGGCCAGGTTCAGAGGCTTCTCCGGCAGGTCCGGGAACAAGGGGTGGAGAGGCTCTCTACTGGAGGCGCAGCTCAGAGACTTACTGAGGGCACTGGACAATTTCTTGGCGGGCGATTTCTAGGGGAGACACAGAGGAGCTCGGGAGGATTTCCGGAGGGCATGACCTACAACCAAATCCACCCAACCCATCTCTAACAACGTTTGTTGTTCGTGTACCCTTAACGGCCCACGCCCAGTCATGATCTGGCCGTCAGTCTACAACAGCATCAGACATGGTGGAGAATACATTACGCACTCTCCACCCTTCCGCGCCGCTGCATCTTGAAGGAACGGAGCAGAAACAGCCGCAATGACTGCCCCCCCCCCCCCCCCTCCCTCTCCCATACTCCATTCCCCTTCCTCTCCTCACCCATGACGTATACTCCTTCATTTGATGCTGGTTGCTATGGGAACCGCTGGCACGCCCCCTCCAGAAACAGTCCTGACAGAGCTGGTAATTATGACATTGCTGGCAGCGGTAGCGGAAGCCCATCATGCTCTCACTGTGGCAGTAGGAGCACTCGACCGGGTGAAAGACTGCAGGGAGGAGGGGTGGGGTCAAACGTGTTACACAAACATAGACGCACGCGCACACACACACACACACACACACACACACACACACACACACACACACACACACACACACACACACACACACACACACACACACACACACAGACACGTACACACCCACATTCACACACAAGCACCAAAGGTTGTAAAAAGATTTCCCAGGGATAATGATTCAATCACGACATTGATGCAGTGACATTTTGACAGTCTCTGTGACAGCTTTCCTTGGATTTACATAGAATGAGGCGGCGAGCACTGGGCTCATCAGTGTTTGTGTGTGAGGGGTCTAATTGCTGAAGCGGCTGTTAATAAAGACAGCTACATGATAAGAGTTTATAATTGTGTACCTGCAATTGTATCTGTACATGTTTGAGCTGTAAATGCATGTCCAACCATATGAGAGTCATTACAAAAAATGACGATGTGAAGCAAACCTGGACTTCCTCCAGGACCACTATGGAGCAAATGTATTTGTGTGTGTGTGTTTGTGTGTGTATGCGCCTTTGTGGATGTGTGTGCGGGTGCAAGTGCATTGCGATGCCCTACCATTCTCAACATTGGCGAGCCGATGCATGAGCGGTAACCACACCAGACACTGAGGGGGAGGGTCGGACATCAGCGTGTCCAGAAATGTGTTGAGGGAAACCTTTTTCTGTTCACACAGTGCAGAACATTACACGGACAGAGAAATTAAAAAAACATGCAGCTAATATTACATGAGGAACTTGAAGCGAGTCTTAGATAACGGATTTGTAGTACAGACTGGAAACTCACCTGCTGTGCAAAGCACGTTCTTGTGGTTTGCTCAGTGTAGCCAAAGGATGGCCCCTCAAACACAGTCATTGGCAATTTAAGGACCTCTCGCAGAAACTGGTCAAACTGCACATACACCATTATACCAGTTGGATCCGAGATCTGCGAAAAAATATCTTAGCAGAATACGGAAGAGACTTGAGTTACAATGTAATCAAACTAATTGCTAGTTGCCACTGTGCGCTAATTGCAGCTCTGCACAAAGCACTCATACCATTTTATTTGTGCCAAAACAAATCAAAGGGAGGTCCTTTTCTAATCAATTCTCTATTACAACACATTAGCAACATAGTCCTTATTTTTCTCCCTTCACAAGCCACTGCTGCTGCTGCAGATTTTGGTGGATTATGTAATAAGCCCCATCCTTCAGATTTTGAATAATGACTTCCCCAGGCACAGAGAGCTATGCGAGGGCTCAGCCAAGAGCAAGGGTCGGCAACCTTTTTCTTGTTAATTAGTGTGCCATATCAACATTAAGTTTAACATTAACATTAGCCTAAGTTTAACATCAAAATGTTAATAATATTTGTATTATAATACTATAACATTAATGTTATTACTTTTTAAAGTAGTAGTAAGTAAAAAGTAACTTATTACAAATCCTGAGTAACTTAATGATTACGCTGCCGTGTGACAAGGGTGGCACGCATGCCTAAGGTTGCCGACCCCTGACCCCTGACCTGATCGGAACAATGACAATGGCAGACAGATATTTAAAGATACCCACATACACCATATGATGTTGAATTAGAGGAAAACATCCAAAACAGCTGATGATGCCAGAGGAGAAACTAATACATGCTTGGTTGTGGTTCTTCTCATGCAAAAAGTCTGTTTAATTCTATGTGGTGTGATGTGTGATCTTCTTACATCTTAGTTTATCCAAAATCTTCCCTCCGCAGATGGTTGCGATGGCCATCTTTACCACAAAGACGGATATTTTCCCAAGGCCTTCCCTGAAAAGACGAGGTCAAGTTAGCCGTATGTAGAGACTTCATGTCTTATCTAGAGAGTGGTGCGATCAGCAACTATACTCGCAGAGAACAGTATGAATCTTTTTAAAACTGCTGTAGCATTACATTGCTATAAAACAGTCGGTCCCCTCTTAATCAGCTGCAAGAAAAACCCCATCCCTCCCTCCCAACCCCACACCCACCACACACACACGCACACACACACACACACAGACACACACACACACACACACACACACACACACACACACACACACACACACACACACACACACACACACACACACACACACACTGATCAGACACATCACACTTCGACGTCTCACTTCAAAGCGCATGGGCGGCCTGCGTGTCACGTGACAGCGGACTGCTTACAGGTCATAGGCCGCCAGCAGGAAGTTGAGCAGTAGACTGATAGACTGCTCCACGTTGATCTGGTGTGTGGTGGGCATCCGCTTGTTCAGCTGGTAGAAGATGGTGGAGATGATGGCTTCCAGGCGCGCCACAGTAAACTCGGTGCTGGGCTCCATGTTGTTGAGGCCGTTCTCGCGGAAAGCCTCGATGACATTCCAAATGTCGACCAGGTGTACTGCAGACCCCAAACAGGATAACATTAAGCCTTTGGAGTCCTGGGGAGAGACTGCTTCTGAACCGCTGAGCTCTAAACTGATGGAAGCACAGGGAACCCGATACCAGTTAGACCCATTCAAATACTTACAATTGCATTTCTTCTGGACAAATCTGAGTTTGCAAGCTGTCCTGTACGTTGACAATCTTATAGAATCCAGCTCCTGAGCTCCTGTAGAAGAAATGCATGTCTTAAAATGTGCCAACTGTTTATTTTGGACCCTTAGTAAATGGCAAGTAGACAGTGAGTAAGTGTCACCAAGGGTGCCGGGAACTTTTACGGTCTGTTGGCTGTAAAAAAAAAATACATCTAAATGAATCAAAAAAAGGTGGAGAGGTCAGACGCCTGTCCGTCAGAGTGAGTGTCAGAAAGGCATGCTGTGGGCTCTGGCGGGAAGACACTCGATCTTCATGATATTTTCTTTCCCTATACGCTGGTCGAGACCTTGTCACCTCTCTGTGTGCGTCGCGGCGCACGCAACGAGCAGAGTGTATATCACAGTAAAATAGGCCACTGGCGGCCTATGAGCACTTACTCATCTCAGCAAACAGTTGCCTTCTATCCGCCATGGTGTCGCCACTCCAACCACGATCTTCAATCATTCTGATTGGGGGAAGAAAAAGCAAGTGTCAGACTTTGTGAGTTAGCAGCATCCCGGTCGGGGTCACAGAGCTCCCAGACAAGACAGGAAAACAAACCTCTACTATCAAATGGCTTTGAACATTTTCCTCAACACTGTTCCTACTATCATAACCAAGCACGTCGTGGCAGCTGAAAGGACTGCGTAATTCTGCTATCATCTTCAATTTCTCACGTAATGCCCATTGCCCAACGACCTAGCTATCGTTCCAGCACAATTTCCAAAGTGCTGGAACGCACTTATGTCCTCTAGAGCCAATTGGCACTAGCCATTTGTTTAGGAGAAGTTGAGACCCGGGAACTGTTAATGCCCACTTGATAAGACTGCTGAGTTCACATCCACACATCCACACATCCACTTTTCTCTCCATTGGAATTCCAACACATCATACAAAGGTGGTGTCAGACGCTATCACATTTTTGGTCAGAATAATGGAATGCAACTGACTTGCAGACTATGTGTGTTGATAATGATGACTATGATAAGTGTTATTTTCTTTATTTTTTGAGCAGCCCTCACATCGTCAGTGTGAGGGGCTTGTGTTCCTCCTCGAACCAATTTCTGCGCACGCAATTCTGGGGGAAATATATTCCTAGGGGCCACTGAAAAACTTGACTGAGACAAGGACAAGTCTTTCACACAGGCCGAGTGGTTGAGAGAATGCTCATGCCTCACTGCACACTGTCCAAGGCAATCTAATACACCTCGTCATGTGGTTTGTTGCCATAGCAGCAAAGCGCCCAACCACTCCACTTTTAAAAAGAGGGGTGCCTCACTTTTTACTCTTTACTTTTCAAAGTTGCAAAGTCTTTCCCCAGCTAGTTTCCTTTCTGTTGTGACAGGCAAAGTGAATTAAGGGGCATACTATGTTAAAGCCAATGTAAGAGCCCATTGAAGCAACACAAGAAAACTGGATGTCATCCTGTGTAATATTACATCTGGTGACTAAGACAAGCATTCTAATGCAACTCTACAAACCAAATACAAAAGATATTGAGAGAGCCATGTCTAGGGATGTATACAGTACTGCTGCTGCTCAAATGATAACAAAAGTATACAACTATTAAAATCTAGACACAAAAAGAAAAAAGAATAACAATAGTTGAGGAAAGCACTTACATTTCAGTTGAATTCAAGTCTACATCATGTGCATATTATGAAGGAAAGATTGTTGACATAACATCCAATGAAAGCCGTGTCAGCAGAGAGGAAAGGCCACTCAAGGTGAAATTTATTTATTTTATTTTATGGAAATATTGATTAGCCGCCATAAGTCAAAGGCAGCACTTTTCTGAACTATTGAACACGTAATTATTAACAACCTGGTAGGTAAAGCCATTATACTGTCCGGTGTACACCGATACCTTACTCACGTCACATAGCCTGTATGCCAAGCATCTGACCTTCTGGGGGCTATTTTTAATCTGTGAAATAGCTAAGATTGATACAAACCAATCTGCTGCTTGGATAGACGTGGCTACCATAAACAGCTCATGGTACTAGACGGCAAAACAAACTACAGCAACATACCCTTCAGAGTAGACAATGGTTGGCTTTCTGCTAATCCTTGTCAGTGTGACCCTAAAGAAAAAGGTATTACCTTCTTTCAAATGGCCACTGTGTGGTACTGCATAAACACGTCCACCATCTAGTCTGCAAACGTGACAACAAAAGCAGCTCAGTCGGATTGGTTTGCTCCAGAGATATCTGGAATTAGAAACTGTCAGGACCCAGCTTGTGGTGCCTCTATGTTTAACTACAACGGAGCAGGCACCACATTCTTGTACAGCTTTACTGGGCTCTCCAGTTGCAGCCCGTCAAACCTCTCTCGCTTGGCATCGGCCCAAGTAGCATTGCTCTTGCTCTGTGCCAGTGTCACAGCGGCAGCAGCATTAGAACATAACTGCCCTTAAAAGAGCAAATCATTGTACACCATAAACATTTCCAATGACTTGTGGCACTGCGTGCTGCCTAAAGATAACCAATGCTCTCGCATTTACAACTGTCCTTTCTTGCCCAGAATCTGCTTTGGATACAAGCAGGACCATTACCATATTAGTAAGTAATTTAGAATATGCATCTATTTTTGTAAGTTCAGGAAAACACAGCAGACTACTTTTAATGTGTGCCTTGCTTGAACTGCTGTACTCGGATCAGATTGAGCTACTTCCAGTATGTAAGCAGTTGATAGTAATGGTCAATGTATTCCATGTCGACTCGTAAGTCAGATATATATGGCAGCTGGACATACATTTATCCCCACTGATTGACCAGTGTTATTTTTACATCATGAGAGTATAATTGATGCTGGCATTCGATTTCAAACCACAGGACAGCGGAGCTGTGGTTCACTCACAGCTCATCTACAAACAGTACAGCCAGTAAAAACCTAACATGCCTGTTTGTTTAATGCATTACGTGGTCCATCTTATCTGGGAGTGCAGTTACTGCTCTAAACTGAGTTGTATTGTCCTGCCCAGAGATGTCTGCTAGAGGGCCCTCTGCACTGTGACTTACTGATCGCCATGGTTTTCAGTTCGACAAGGCAGAAACTTTCGAACTCTTGTTGTTGACTGTGGGCTTGGTGACATCTTTGTGACGGTTGTATATACGTGACATTGTTGAAGCTTATTTTTGTGAGGGAGCAATCTGAAGGTGGAAGATGTGCTTACTTAAATAACAGACACAGGATAGGATGGAAAAATATAGCCCATCCTTTTTCAATATTTTCATAATACCAAATACTAGGTTCCAAGATTTGTTTTACAGTAGGAATTTGGATGTGGTCTGATATCGGTGTCCTTTGGCATAAAGCTATGCTTGACTGCATAGTTGGACAGTGTCAAATTCTAAACAAATCAGTTTCTATGTGACTCTGAAACATACAATAAAGGCAACAGGCAGCTTTGACAGTTTTATATGCACATTACACCTGCATCACCTGTCACAACAGGCACCTCCATACAGAAGCACTGATGTGTCTGTATAACAATTGGCATGCATTGCATATAAACTTTCGCTTTTACATCGATAGTTTTTCACACTTATTTGTCACAACTTGTGCTGAATAACATTTTAACCCGTGTAAAAGGATCTGATCGCTTCAGCACCACCGATAAGCTGCGGTGAGCGCACTTGCACTGTGGAGTGTAGACTTACCAGAATTTCGAAGCTTTACATAAAACATCATTTTTTATATCCAAGAATTAAGGTATCGTACGTTTCCATAAGTTTGATTACGATCCCTTTGGCCTATTGTCCATTGCAACTAAAACGTGGTCTTACTATTACTAACGCCTAATGCAACGGTGCTGTGATGGAAATTTTCGAGTAGCGCAGCCCAGCATTTGCCTGGAGTAGGCTATGTGGCCTCAACGATGACGTAATGCGGAATCTCTTCTCTTGCGTCAGTGCGCCTTTTCTTTGTTAAACTTGGAAAAGACAACATTAAAAGCAAATATTACAAATGTCAGTGTGTGAATGACATTTTCTGTTAATTATAAGAATAAATAAAATTCATGCATTTTTTTTCATTTTCATTTTCAAACCATACCGTTTGCATAGGCTGTCATATTCTTTCAGATTATTCTAGCTATTGTAATTTTAGATTAAGAGCTTTGTTCAAGGCTTTTCAAATAGTGTACTATGTACAAAAATGGGCTTTCTTGTAGGGCTATTAATACCTGAAAGTTCCCCAGAGTGCCTCTAATCTTCATTTATTATATCAACCTGTCTCTGACATAGATGTAGCCTAATATTAGTAGGCTATAGGCACACACAAAAAAAAAACGATTTTAGTTGGCTAGTCTAGTAAGCAAATAATATAACTTTTGTTATGAAATCAGTAATACAACCGATGATTGCATTAGGCCTATTTTCTGAGTTTTTTACTGCAACTAATTTCCCATAGGACTCAGTAGGGCAAATATAGGCCTAGGCTACTGAGCAAATGGTTGAGAAGAGAAGAAAGTCATGCATTTTAATACAACCTATGTTATATGTCGTCCCTCTGTATTAGTATTCGTTCAAGCCTTGAGCCCAATTATGTTTTGTCTCTCTCACTCTCTCATCTTCTACCGCGTATCCTGTTTTACAGGGTCGCGGGGGGGCTGGAGCCTATCCCAGCCAACACAGGGCGTAAGGCAGGGTACACCCTGGACAGGACGCCAGTCTATCACAATTATGTTTTGTGTATTGTTTTTTTACAATGCTAAACTAATGAGTGAACGTGAACACAGCATTGACTGTTCTTGAATGCGTCGCATCCGAGAATGTGCTTGTTGCTAAGCAACCGTAGGATATGGTGAGCGAAGAGTGGAACAGGTTTACTCAATACTCTGCCATTCAAAAAAGAATGCTAGCTAGCAAATGCCTGGTTACATTGTTGTTAGCTAGCTAGTTTTTTCGTTATCTTAACACAGACCATCCACAAGGGAATTTACAGCCTCTAATTGCTGTTGAACAAAAATGTAAGCTATGCCCGTTTGCCAGGAATTCATTATGTAGACAAAAAGGGGATTAGAACAAAACGTAAGTTGATACCCACTTTGGCAACTAACTCCTTAGGCTTTCACTTTCAGCCTTTCACTTTTGTGTCAGCTAATGTCACATTCCCAAGCTAGTTAGTAGGCTATGACAAAATACTGTATGTATCCTTGCACTGTTTTTTTTCAACTGTTCTTACTGGGATTGTTTAATTGTTGTTTTACATTACATTACTTCTTAATTTTATATTTAATTTTTATATATTTTTTGGTCTCAAATCTAGACCTTCTATTTATTGTTGCCACTTTCACTTACTTTTGGTATTTTATGGAATCTACAGGATTGGGTGCATGCAGCTATCTACAGTACAGCAATGCCCGAAGTTGAACCACTCAGATTCCCTTCAAGGGAAGGCGGCCCCAATCTGCAACAGGGTTAGACTGATGTTTTCATGGTCGTAGTAGTGAGGACAGTAAATAGCACTTGGAACCTTTATTTCAGTTTATGTGTGCATGCCTGCCTGCCACCTGCATGACCTTCTTTCTGTACGTTGATAATTATTTCGTTTTGGTTGCAGACTTTATATGCTCGTTATAAAAATCGATAATTAATTTGCCATGTATCCTGAAGTCCAATGTTATTTTGAACTAAATGTACTTTTGTAACATGAAGCTGAACTATTCTGATAAATGTAAATTGTCATACCCAGATACTGTGTGTGCCGTGAGCATTAAACATCACAGCAAGCTCTTACTGTACTTGCTGGGTGTCATTCATCTTCATGCAGCTAGATAGCGCTCCTTCACCACTAAGCATACTTTCTTTGGCTGTTCTCTATGAGGCTCCAACTATTTGTTCCCATGTTCTATTCACGGATGTTCACAATGGGCTCAAGTGAAAGGGAAGATAAGACACAGAAGACTGCCAATTATTATTTGATCTCAAATGTTAATTTCAAAACCTTATGCTGACAAGTTTCACTTTTTCCAGTTAGTGTGTTATAGGGAGACTATTAAATGCAAAACTTATGAGCCGTGACTATATGACTGGGTCCTGGGCATTTTGTCAAGACATTGTCAGTAGTGATTTGATTTTAGTTTGATCCAGGGTTTGTAATTTTGAGTATCTCTAAGATCAAGGAGAGCTTCAAGCGGTCTGCGCCAGTAGACGTCGCAGTTGTGCCTTGGTTAACACCCCCTCACCGTGTGTCAACAAAGCTGTTTGCCATATCCAGGAGCTGAAGAGGAAACTTGAGAACTGGTGTCAACAGGTAAACTGCTGATGTGATCAAGCAGGAGACAGATTATGTGCCAAGGTTCCTGATGTGAAAACATTTAATCTCACTGGAAAATATGTTGGATACAGCTCTGTAGTTTGTCTTGTCTTCCACCAGTCAGGAAATGTTCAGCATCAGAAGTCTCTTGAAAAACCGCCAAACAGCAAAGCCTTCAGGTCAACTTTATACTGTATTGTTTTTGTATTGATTTTCTGATTAGATTAATACCCTTGAAGGTGCATATTATTGTGGTGAAACGTGTTTTCATAGTTCATTCCTCAATTTCTCCATCAGATTTAACTCCAGTGACTCCGATAACGAATCAGTTACGGAGTTATATATTGAGGGTGTTGGACTCAGTGCAAGAGGTCAGTTTCGAACTTGGTAACAAGTTACGATTACTAATATCCTATTTGATATCGTTTCGAATATAACCGGACCCCAGCAATGGACTGTATGTCAGGGATGGTCACCACACACAGCAATAAAAGATATGTACGTTCAAATATACATTTGATGTATGAAAATTGAAAATTGAAGCAAAACGTTCACGCTGTAGAAAGTGGCCCATGGTCCCCGCTGAAGAAGGAGACCACAGATGTACTTATGGAGGTGGTGCACCTGGTGGAGCGTCTGGAGACCGATCGGCAGGATGCAAAGGAGGTGCTCCAGACAGAGACGGAGAAAAGGAGAACTCTGGAGAAAAAAGTGGATAGCATCATGCTCTGGAAGCAAATGGAATTCCCTGTTGCAGTCCAGAAAGGTTGGTTATTTAAAGCTCTGATTGACTGCTCTGTCACAGTACTTATTTCCCACGGAACCTCAAAAGTGTCCTTAGCCGCCTAATATCTACACAACGTGTCTGTATCTAGAGCATGAGGCGTGCGCCAGAGACATAAGTGAACTCAAATGGCACCTGAAATTGAGAGGAGAGAAACTCATCCAGGTTAAGGATAAATACAACCAGGCAGAGGTTCTGAACAAGCGGCTGCACGAGGACATCACTTTTGTGGAGAAACACGGCCCGCTGGTGAAGGAGAAGCTGCAGCTGGAGAGCCGTGTCATGAATCAAATCCAAATGGCACAAGAGGAGGTACCTAATGTCCTTGGTTCTGCTGTAATTAGCCACAGAGTCAACGTACAATTACAATAGGTCTATTTCATATTATTTGCTATCCAAAGAACAGCATGCATACTCACCCATCTATTAATAATAATAATGATAATAGTAATAGTAATAATTTTTACTTTGTTTAGGCTCATAATACATTTGCAAAGACCACCAACGACCTCAACAGGACTGAGGAGGAGGTCAAAAAGCTGCGTCTGCAGATTAAAGTGGAAGAGGGGATGATGGCCCATGAGTTAAAGACGATCCGTAATCAACTCAATGAGCGATTGTAAGTTTCAAGGCACAGCCTCGTCGAATTGACCCCTACTTAAATCGAGTGGACTGGGATCTTAGTGTTGACCTTTTGATCTTTGAGATTCACTTTGACCCCTGGTAGTACTTGCACAAGAGTGGGTTTGCTTACCAAATCGCATTCCACCGTGCTTCCTCTGTCTCGGTTGCATGATACGCCAGAAGAGACAGCAGTCCTTAGGGCCTGTAGAACTACTCCTGATGCGTACTGCATAGTACCCAGGAACCAACCTAAAATCACTCATCTGTTTTAACATCCGTGGATTACCTTTGTGTTCCCGCCCTCTCCCAGAGCCGAGTTGAAGGAGCTGCAGGCCATTTGGGACCGGAGCTGCAAAAAAATGCAAGATGCAGAGGAGCAGGCCATTTTCAAAAAAGAGCAATGCGATGCGATGTTAGACCGCATCCCGGGATTGGAGGTCCATGAGGCTAGGGTGAATGACCGGGTGAGTGATAGCAACAGGTTCATTATAGTAGCATGCTATAAAAAAAAATATATAAACATAATTTTTTTTCTTTTCTTCAAAAGGTCGTGGAATTGAAAAAACTGATTGTGGAAGAAGTCAAAGCAATTGAAGAACTCGAGGAGCAGATGTCAGAGTTACAAGCGAGAATTGATGAAACAGTAAGTACTGTTATGGCAAGCTGATGATGATGATGACGATGACCATGATAATGATGATGATGAATAAAATCCCAGTATGCATATTGGCACTTTTTGTGGGATCATTTTAGAGACAAGCCCTTGAAACAGAGGAATCTCACTTGGAAGAGGTCTTCCGTAAAAAACGCCAAGAGCTCATGACGCTCCATGCAGACAACAAGGAGAATGAACTCGAGTTCGAAGACTACAACAAGAAAATCCACGACAGGTCCTCTGCTCATATGCTCATATACGCACTGCAGATCACATTGTTATCAGAGACCGGGGGGAAGCATCCTCCTTCAATCCTCGCCAAATGTTTCGCCAGAGCAATATTTGTGCGTGTGCTTGCCTGTGCGTGTGCTTGGTTGTGTTGGTGCCATATAGCCAGCAAGCGGTGAAGCAGCTGCATAAGGACAGAAAGCGCATGCTGCTGAAGATCAACCAAAATGAGGTGCAGCGGGACCAGGCCAAGAGCGAGCTGAGCCAGGCGGCGGCCCACCACAACGCCACCAAGGCCCGGGTGGAGCTGCAGGAGCAGCACACCTTCCTGGAGGAGCAGAGGATGAGGGTTAGCAGACATCGGGGCGGGCTCTGCCTCCCGGGTATAACTATGTTGCAATTGTTGGAGATGTTCCGCCGTCTTATTGAGCTTGGTTGAATCCGCAGAAAGCAACTGAGGGCCTGAAAAAAGAGTTGATGAGCGAGATGAGGACTTTGGCCGTTCTGAAGGTTAGTGCGTCAGCGAACGGGTGCGTTTGCCGGCTTAGCCAAGTTGAATGAATTTAAGAGCTGTGTTTGTGTTTCCCCCGACCCTGCTGTCAGAATAAAATTGCAATGATCCAAGATGAATTGCGCAACGAACGCACCAACTCGGAGCTAGCCAAACAAGAAGTCCAGAAGGAATTGGAAAATGCAGTGTCGACCACCAATGACTTGGAGATTGAGCTGGAAAAACTGATGAAGATTTACAGTGAGAAATCAAAGGTAACACACATCATTTTTTTATTGGTTGTTTTTTCATTCAAACTCAAACTTCACACGTATTATCACAATCGTTTAATTGAGCTGCCACATCACTTTTGAATGTGATCCTAAAAGCTGCGCCTCTTCCTGTCAGAACATTGAAGCTTTGACAAACCGATTGACAGAAATCAATAATGAACTCAAGAGAACGTCCAACAGCCTTGAGCAGGAGAGGTACCTCAAATTAGACCACTTGAATAAAGTCAAGGTGAGACAAAGCTGTTGTGCATTAAACACCTCGAGATATTTCTGAGCGTAATGCATGTAAGGACACAATGCTTTGTCGGTCCCCTTGCTCCTTTTTGTGACAGGGAGACTACCGCGCTGTAACAGAAAGGTTTAGCTATACTTTGAACCGGACCGGCAAACTCGCTGCCATGTCCAAAGAGTACACAGCAACTTCTGAAAGAATGGAAAAAATGGCCGAAGATATGCCCGACGTGGTCAACGAATTACAGTAAGAGTCTTTGTGATCCAAGCTCGACTACATACACTAACACCAAGGATATTATCACGGGTGTCATCAAGGGTGTTATCATACATCGCGATACCTTTGTGCATTAGACCGCTTCCTACTCCAAAACGTCAGTGTATGGTCTGAAGTGCTTGAAGTCATCCCTGTGAACTAATTTATGTTATCACAAGTTATAGCTTCTTCCTCGTTAATGCTTTTCTGTCTTATTTGTTTAGATGGATTGTTTTGGGGTCTTTTTCTCCTTTTCAGAAGTGTCTTTGACGCCGTGACATTTAAACACCAATCAGCTTCTTTGATCATGAGCACCTTGCAGTCGGATGTGACCAGCTGCCAACAACGAACAGAGCAGTCCGTCCACACGCACGCTCTTCTCTTCTCCGAAAGGCAAAAGAAAATGGAGGACATCAAGGTAAGATCACTATTGTTGCTTTCATGGAAGTGCTTCAGTGTCATGGCCAGCTTATAGACAAGCTTTAAACATATGGGAAATATCGTTTGAAAGGATGATATAAAGATATAATGCAATCCAAAACAGACTGGCCAATTGTGTACTTATTTATGGATTAGTGTTAGAGGAATTGCTTGTCACAGTCCTGTTCTGAAGATGAAACTGTTGAGAGCAGACAAAAGAGCCCTAAGCAATTAAAATTACAAGCCATGGTCAATCTTCTGTAAGTGCTTTTTTTTTATCTCCAGGAATGACAACTAACTGCTCTCATAGTCTTTCTCTGTGCCGGCTTGATGATGCATATCCCTGGTTGGACGTTTGTCCCATTGGGTGACCTCTGCATCTTTAATGACAATCCCACTGAAGCTTACCGTTCGCACTATTGCCGAAAATATTGACACACTTTTAGATGTCCAGGCTTTTCTGTTTGCCATTTGCCACTGAATGTCACCATTTACAGTATGTGTGTACATAACGGCACATTTAAACATACTTTTTTTTTTTAAGAAAAAAAAAAAAACCTGTTTATTGTAAGGTTTTTATCTGCAGGATTATCAGGCCCAGCCAGAACCTCTTGGCTGATGGGGGTTTCACATGGCTTATCTAATGTGAAATCGCCATGTGGTATATAGTTTCATTAAACGGTGATCAAGAACGCATTAGTTCAAAACAAGAAAAGGCAATGGAGCTTACGCTGCCATGCATCCGAGTGCAGCAACTTTAAAGAAGTTGTTGACGTGAGACAATTTGAGAATTAGGAGTCTTCCTCATACACACAACTCCCATTAGGCAGATAAAAGTCGCTCATGCAAAAAGGGGTTTAGCCTTTTCCCTTGAAAAAGTAAGATGGGAACAACAATACCCCCTCACCAAATGGAAAGAGTTAGAAGGTATTAAGTTCCAAGGAAAATTGGTTACTTTGATCATTCAGTCCCACATAAAACCCACATAATGCCCACATTAGCATGACATTATAAGCCATACTAAGCATCGGGAAAGCAGGTCTGCAGCTCTGCATGGTTGGACGGGTTTGCTCAGGAGATTGCAATGTAAAGATGCTGACCTCATAGGGAAGATCCACAAGCCCCCGGAGGTCACTAGTCTCGTTCCTGGAGGTTGTCACATAGGAGCCATTAGCATTACTAACAGCTTCCCGAACGTGTGTGTGTGTGTGTGTGTGTGTGTGTGTGTGTGTGTGTGTGAGCGTGTGTGTTCGGCGTGTGCTCCCCTGTGGAGTCTGTCGCGCACACATGGCCGCGTGTTAGTCTAGAAAAGCTGCAAGCGTTGGCGCCTTCATGAGGTGGGCGTCACGGAGACCCATGCACAGGCGCGTTTAGTAGGGGGGGGGGGGGGGGGGGGGGGGGGGGGGGGGGGGGGGGGGGGGGGGGGGAAATCAGTTGATAGGCGTTCCCGCGGAAGCGCTGGTCAACTCCAATCGCAGCCCGAAGCCTCTCACAAGGCGCCAGCTCTCACGTGCGCAGCCATGCGTGACTTTGATCAGGGCCGACGTTTGGGCACGGGTAAAGTAAACAAGGCAAACTGCCGACGCCATCAGTTTCTTATGGGCAACGGAGTGTAATTTGTTCCATTTACACTTCACAACGGCATCAGATGGTCTTTGTCAGTGCAGCACGGAGTAATTAAACCTGAAATCAATAGCAGGCATTTGTCATGTTTACAGCCCCCTCTTTCTGCTGGGTTAAACTCATCACTTTAGCGCTGCTCCGTTTTACTGCAGAGACACACTTCATTATGTCGGCAGGTACAGTGGCGACGCTCGGCGCACGAGAAAAAAAAAAGGGTTGATACGAAGCGGGGACATCCGCCGAGATACATGGGACGTCGTAGTCGTCTACTTGCTGGTTTTCCAGTCTGGTGTCCAGCGCTCCCCCCAGGAACTGCTAGATGTGGCACATAAATAACACACATTTGCACCAGGTGATAACGTGATCGAATCACAGGAAATCCTCGTGACGGTGGCACTACATGCTTTATTGTACAAATATGCTTCCAATGCACCATCTCGAGACCCCGTAATCCTTAAAGTAGAGAGGGCTATTTTGTCTCCCCGCTCCATTTGGTGCGGTGTTATGGCCCCTATTGTCCTGGTGACATGATCCATACATTCTGGTCACTCATGATGTATTTGACAATACTTTCCCACACAGCTGCTGTCTCAGCAGTTTGGCCCTGGTTGTGGCCTCTCCTCTCCCCACCACTGTTGCTGCCCACTAGCATGGTGGGGGTCTTCGTCCGAACCCTGACAAGGGATATTCAGAAGCCATTAACATTGTATGCAAATCCCTTCACTGTGATTTCCATGACTCACTTAACTGTTTAGTTTTATGATAGCTATTTACAAATATTAGTCTCAATATCAATGGTCCGTCTATTAATATCTCCTACATCATGCAACAATTTAAACTTAAGCCACTCAATATATTTGTTTTAGCTACATTACAATGCTATTAAATGTATTCCCGATGCTAAAAAAAGGCCTTTCCTAACTGTACAGTGATATCATTTTTAGTCGACCATCTTAGCCAACAGACATTTGAGACCCCATAAAGGAAATCCTTAACACGTTTTTGCTTTGCATTTTTTAGTCCGAGCTAAAGAATGGCCTCAGAGAGAACGTGGAGCTGGCTGAGGAGTATAGAGAACTTCAGAAGGCTGTCATGGTGGCCAAGCGGGAGGCAGCCTGCGTCTACAACAGGAAGAACCAAGTGGAAACCTCCTTTCACGAGCACAAACAGGTACAGTCCTAAACCTTTCCGTCATTTGCATGGATCTTTTCACCTAGTTGTGCGCCTAACTTGTAAACCTCATCCAGCTTACTATTGGATTCTTCTTTTATTCCTTTTTTCTCCCCCACCACTTTGGCCAAGCATCGGGAAATGTTCTGCTTGGCATGGTCTGTGCTTTTCGGACAGTTTTAGTCGGGCAACCAATGAGGGGGTTACCGCGGCAATCTAATAATGAGGAGATAACTTTCGTGGAGGAGGATGATGGATGTGACAGAATGTAATGCTGGCTATGTCCACTAAGTCCCCCATCCAAGGGGAGTGGCGAGAGAGGGAGAGGGCTGCGTGCACTTAGACAGTGAACGAGCAGGTCCACCAGCTCCATTTGGTCTTTGTGTATAGGGTCCTCAAGGTGTCCCAAGGTGAAACAGGTTATTATGGTTGTGGTACACACTAGCTTGTGTTCACTAGGTGGGTGAGGGTAGAAATACCCTCTGTCTCAAAAATGTAAAGAACCTTTTGAGGCTAAATGCACAGTATTTTAGATACAGAAAAACAAAATTTCAATAGGTTGATTTTGTGAGTTTTGGGCACCATAAAACTGGAAAATAATTGCATGTGGCAACCAGCTCTAACGCCCCAAAATAACCACAGTGGTGCTCTGTGCTATAAGCAATAGACGTTATTTGTTCCCGAGAATGACTAATACCTTTACTTGAGCAATTCCTCCTCTAACTGCATGAATGTTATCAAGTGAGAAATGCATGCAAAAATAAAATCCTGTGGACAGGATTTGCTACGCTCATGATCAAAGCCTGATTTTCTTTGACTCCGGATTCCGCCCTCGCCATTTTTGTTTGTTTTCGACTGTCACCGGTCTCTCAAGACGTGCTCTTTTGCTCACTCTAGTATCACAAAGCTTCAATAATTAAAATTGTAATATTTGAATCTATAGCATAAGCCTACTGTTCTTTTTCCTACCATCCCTTTTGTATTGCTTTCCTTAAACATGATTAAGATCGTTGCAAGGAAAAAGACCAAAAAGATTTAGGTGGTGTCTGAAATTCCTGTTCCTATAAATAATTCCTTGTAAAAAAAACAAAAACAAACAAAAAAAAACCCGACTATGTGATTGGTTAATCTGCTTTTGGCCTGCCAGTTAGGTTTAATGCTGGTATGATTGTTTTACAGCTTATGACTGTAGTGTATGGCATGGCTCACTCACAACATGTTAGGAGCCGTCATGTGTTTGCAAAGGCTGTAAATTGGTGGTTATTCAGCAGAGGGAGCCAATGAAAGCCTCTTATAATGAAGCAGCACTTACACAGTGCGTCCCCAATCCAGGAGGTCCCAGATACATCACTGAAGACACCCAAGGTGTAAAGGAGTGACCTATCAAAGCCCCACGTTCTTCAGATTGATATGTGATTATAAAAGTATTCAAAAAATAAAAAAGCCTAATCCTAGCCAAGCTGGTGCCGGCACATTCTGTGGTATTCAAATAGCTCTCAGTCAGCAGTTGAATCAGGCATATTGAGTCAGGGATCACACCTGAATAAAACCCCCTTTCAACAAAATGTCCTATCCTTTTCTCTCTCTAAGTGTCCTCGCCTTGTCTCTGCATGTAAGCATTGTTTGGTTTAATGTGACTGCTCTCAGCTCCCAGGTTTTTAACAGGGCGCACCATAAAGAGCATTCCTGTTATTGTCTTTCCTTCAGCAGTTGATGGCTGAGCTAATTCGCTTTAGTTTCTCTATGCACTGGGGAACACATTGCCAAGCAATGATAAGCTGTGTAGGAAGAGTAAAAAGATTGGAGTGGGGGGGTGGGGGTGTGGGGGTTTGGGGAGATTGGTGGGGCAGGGGGTGGGGGTGGGGGGGTCCAATGGCATCTATCAGAACCAAAACACCCTTTTTTCCCTTGAAACAGTGTTCAAATAATAAAGTGAAGCAGCATGTCTTTCCACAAGACGAGGAATAATTTCTGGTTGCAGTGGGGGGTTCATGACTCTGTGTGTATGTGTAAAATATGTCTTGAGGGGATTGGTGTAAAGTTAAACTGGGTGAAGTAGAAATATTTTACTCATCAGCTTTGCAGTCACAGAGTTTGCCTCGGCTAGAACAAAACTGCTGAAGCATTTAGAGAAAATTAACCCCCCATCCTGGCAGCCAGATGTGACTGGATTCTGATGAGTGCACACGAGTGGGCAGGGAAACCAAGAGACTGTGAAATTCCTGTCAGGCCCGTGTACTGCAGAATGGGCTATTGACTGCTTTCTCTATTCCCCTCCATCATTCTTCTTGAACACTGCCATTAATTTCCTTTCCTGCGTTACCAATTCCTTTTCCCTGCCTTCTTCTCTCCCTCTCCCTTGCTTTCCCCTCGTAGCTCTCTTTGTTGCAGGAGAGGATGCACAAAGCAATGGGGAAATACTTCAAACAGCGTAGCCTCTACAGCCAGGCTGGCCTGGCTCAGTGCCAGGCTCTCTCCGTGGAGAACAACCAGAAAATAAAAACAGTCCAGGTATGTGTTCTGTAGAATGGGTCAGAAAACTTAGCGGTGGCTCTTCCCTTCAGTTCAGGCACAGTTCAGTTCATACACATTCTCCTTCCGTGCCTATATAGTTCATTGTCCGTCAGGTCAAAACCGTTGTGTGTATTTAACGAAATGTACAAAGGTATACCGGCGCCCCTGTTGTGTTGAATGTGGGTGTTGAAAGAATGGAGTGTTGCAGTGCGCTCCCTCTGGCCAAAGGCAGCCAGTCAACCAAGGCCACTGTAAAACATTCACCAGGGGCGTGGGTCTCGCCGGGCGTGCTGGCAGTTTAGGACACCAGCTTCCACTCTGCGACTCCACTCGAGGTCGGATCCCTCTCCGGGGTTGATGGATAGCGTGTCGGGGAGGGAGCCTATGTTGGTGACCCCGGGGTGGGCGCCCTCTCTCCTCACGACAACTCTATACATTCCCTCTGATCGGTGGCCCGCTCACTGTGTTACACCGCTCACCATTATGGGTGCGTCACTGGGTCTCCTACTTCTTTTGCCAGCGAGATTACCTTCCTTTCCACCGAACAAAATATGTTCTCCAAGGTTGCGTGGAGAAGTTAGGATCTTCAATTAGGGAGGGAGGCGGGGGGTGGGGGGGGGGGGGGGGGGGGGGGGGGGGGGGATAATCGGTGGCTAATATGTGCCGCGCCAGGGAGATGAGGGCAAAGCGGACAGGGGCCCAGAGTGATGAATCTTGATGAAATGTCCCTGTCCTGCATTAGGGGCCAGGCAGGTGCTCAACCATAGAAATTCACATTCACACACTCTCCTTCCCACTGTTCCCTATGCAGAGCTGTTGATTGTTTTTTTTCCTCTGGCACTCTCCGAACAGCAGCAGCATTCCTGTTCTGCACTTTTATTGCCCCCCCTCCCTCCCTCCCTCTCTCTTTCTCTCTCTCTCTCTCTCTCTCTCTCCCTCCCGCCGTCACAGCCGTGCTATCGTCAGTTAGAAATACAGGTGCTCTTCCAAATAATCCACTTCCACCAGGTTCGAGTGTACCGGGCGTACCAGACAGGAGGCGGGGGGTGAGAGGGGGGGGGGGGGGTCACGTTTTATTTGATTGGCCAGCGTGTCAGCCGCTGTACCCAGTCAGCGATTCCACCTAGCGCTTTGCTTTGCCTCCCTGTCCCTCCGGCAACGCGGCGTTTGGGGTCCTGCCTCCGCAGCAGCCATGCCTCCGCCGACCCTGTCAGTCTGAGGAGTTGGAGAAGGGGAGGAGGCCGAGGCAGACTCCCAGCCCCCGGGGCGGGGGAGGGAGGGGGAGATAGGGTGCGAGGCAGGGCGGGGGGGGGAGGGGGGGGGGGGGGGGGGCTATCAGGGAGCTGCAAAGTGTGAAGGACAAAAGAGCCGGTGTAGTGAAGCGCGCCGCCGCGCGTCACAGCCCAGCGCCGGGGCCCTGGGAGCAGGCAGCCCTCACTTTCAACCAGGCTCCTCCGGAGCAGCCTGCGTGCCCTGCTCAGGGTCCCACCCTTGAACCAAGTGCACACTTAACAAAGACCCTCCTGGCAGTGCTCCCCTAAAAAAAGGACAGGGACAGAGTAGGCCATACTGTACTTATACGCATTAAGACCGAATCCCCTTTAATGTATTGCAAACTTAAATATATGAGACTCCCACAAGCACTGCACATAGGAGGGAACTTTCCTAGTGCAGATACTTAAAAACTACTATAAAAAAAGTGCATAACTGTGTTTTACAGGATCATTTCCTAGTTTGTATCAATTAGGAAGCCAAAAGACACATTAGATAATAATGACTACAGAGCTGGACCTAGAACCGACCGGATCCTAAAGGAGGCCATACTAATCTACCATGTCCACTCGACTCCACATTCTGAATGTAAAGAGAGGTCTGCTCGGAGCTTCTCTGTACTCGCCAGGGCATGTTTGAATGAAGCGGAAATGTTACTTTGCTGGAAAGTAGCTTGAGGGGATGGGGGCGGGGTAGGGGTAGGGGGAACCCTGGGGTGGGCGGTGGAGGTGGAGGTGGAGGGGTAGTGTGGGGGAGCGGGGTGGGCTGTCATCCTGTTCCACTGCTGCCAGAACTGGCAGTTCAGTTTTGTGTTCAGGCCCGTTTACACCAGGGATGGCATAATTGACAATGGCTAAGAGCGGCGAACAGTGCACAGCCTTGTTGAATGGCCGGTAATGATTGGAGCAGACGCCCACTGGCCGGGCCCCAGGGGACGGTAATCCAAGATCCTGTTTCTGATATAATTGTTAGTCAGAGAATTTCTGCATGGGTAGGCCGCTTCACATTCCCAAGCTGGTTGACAGTGCCAAGGCAGTTTAATAGAAAAACTGGATGCGGAGGTTTTTTAAAACAGAAGAGCATTGAACCTGCACGTGGTTCACCAGGAGCCTCTTGTTCTCCTCCACGGGAAAATAAGAAGACGGTAACTTAGCTCTCACAATGGCCGACACCGTCAGCAGCCGCCGGGGGGGGGGGGGGGGGGGGGGAAGCGTCAACGCCAGCGTTGCGCCTCGCGAAAGCGTCTCCCACACCGCTCGGCAACGTCACTGGCTTCTCCCCCTAATTAGCTCGCAACTCATCGATTCTATTTGCTCCCTCTATTCAAACAGGAGGAGTTGTCAAGAGTCATTCGGCGCATCTCTGCGTTCCTTCACTCCTTGACAGACGACTCTACTACCGGCGGCGGCGGCGGCGGCGGCGGCGGCGCGGCGAACAAACAAGCCGGCCGAGATGCCGCTGGATTGAGCAAGAAACTGCCTCCACTTCAGATAGCAGTGTAATTGGACATTCACCTGTGCCAGACAACTTACTTAGAGCCCAGCAACGCTTCACTATGCTAGCCCCCCCCCCCCCCCCCATCCCCCCCACCCACCTCTCCCCCCTCTTTACTCGCAGCAGATCCATAACAATGAAACAGGTGACTTTCATGCTGCTGTCAGGACTGATCTAATTTTAGCTGGGTGAATGATTGCAATTGGCTTTGCCTCATCAGATAATTAATCTATGTCACCATTAATTGGAAAAGAGAATAATTACAGGCAGTGTTGACAGAAATTCTACGCTTCTTCAAATTCAAAGATCTAATTACAACTAGTGAAACCCTTTGACCTTAACTAGCACTTAGTACACTCCGGCCACTCAGACCAGGCTTATACGAAACCGCTTTCTCTTTGTAAAGGGCTTTTGTTTTTGTTTTCCCACTTTCCCCTCCCTCTCCTCTGTGCCTCACTCCTCTGAAAGCTGTCTCCCTCAATCACTTTTCAATATTCAATCTTAATTTTGTGGAAGTTTAGCATTTTCAATGAGCTGGAGATGAATGATTAATGAATAAATTTAAATGCTTCATTTTGTCCATGGATCATTAGTTAAGTCCTTTGTGGGAAGGACCTGAGAAAGGAGGGAAAATTATTGAGACATTAGCCTGAAGCAATCCAGGGGTAAATAGTGAGCACAAAAGGATGTTGTGTGTGCACCATACACTGGGTTTGCTAAAGAACCCTAGGGAAAATACTGCTTTCAATTTGGCATCTTACCTGAGTCATGTATTTATAGGAAATTGACTTTATTTCATGCTGTTTCCACCCTATTATGGTAATGGCACGAAATATTGCAGAAATAAATACTCATTCTAGAAAGTTCCCTTAGTTTTCAACACAGATATTGTGTCGCCACAAAACTAATACATTTTAAAACAAATTATTATTATTATCATGCAATAAATGCAACAAAAAAAAAATGTAAAGGTAACTGCTTTCAAATAATTTTTAAATGACTAGAAGAATATACCAAAAACTGGCATTAAAATGTGGCAGCCTAAGTTATCCAATTGTTCTGCCCCTGCCATGGATCAACCCTGAGTGTATCTGTGAGTGCTGGATGTTGATAGAGATGCTGTTTGTTGCCACGTTGATGGCCCAGACGCCTCCCCTACCAGGCAGGACAGAGGGGGGCACTGTAGAACAACCACCTCCTTTAAAGAAGACGTTGTTGACTGGAACACAGATAAGTCTGGAAGTTTGTTTGTCTATTTCTGACAGTGCACAATATATCTATTTAAAAGGCGTAATTTTCAAACGTTTTTATTTTTAAGAATATTTTACATAATGAAACAGATTGGATTCCAGATACAGAACTTAACAGACTTGAGGTTTTATGGAACACGTATTTAGTATAAATTGTTAAACCAAATGTGTTTATAAAGAGTTAGACTATGATTTTTGGAAATACATGTTTTATTTCAGCATTATACTTGTTCAATTATATATTATTACTATTAAAATAATTGTAACTGTTAATAGACACACCAATATGTGTCTACCAAGACAAATGGTGCTGTGAGGGGATTACAGATCAACGCCTTACTAAGCTTACTTACCAGCACTTCCCTAAAAGCACCTTGAGGCGAACTGTTCTGAAAAATGCCCGCCCTGTCCCATCTCTTGCAGGCGATATGGCAATAGCTCAAACGTAGGCACCTCCCTAACACATCTATCTAGTCTCCTCGCATCTAATCAATCCCCTGAATAAATGGAAGTGAGCTTGTACTAGGTGTCATCACATTTATCTGCCGGCATGCCTCAAAGTAGACACACCTGAACGCAGCTCCCTTACGGTGGGTAGACCGGGGAAGAACTAATGGGGGAGTATTCGACAACTGAGATATATCCCTTGTATGTTACACAGCTTTCTCGATATGATGAGAATAAATTAAATTATTATTGTAGCCTGTTGTAGGGCATTATATAGTGAGGCGTTATTTTCTTTTGTGGTGGAAAGACACTTTCTTTTGTGTTGAAACCCCAGTTTGTAAAGATAGTGTTAGAAAAGCCTGATTTGGAGATTCAAAGTCTGATACCCAATTTCAGTGCGGGGCCACCATGCAGACTATTGCCCCGTCTCACTTGGTTTCACCCCACCGATCACCTTTGATCGGTGGGGTGAAACCAAGTGAATCTGACCGTCATTCCATGTTTCCATGCTAACTGGATGCCTCTTTGGGATTCTGGAAAACACGGAAAATGGGGGCATTTGCTTGCGGTCCAGTCCGAACCAGCCTCTCCTTTGTTCCCCGGCGAGTGGGGAGTTGAACCATGGAACTGATGGAGTCGAGGAAAGAATGTGGTTGGAAGAGAGGTGCTACTGTGTCTAAAATATCAATGAGCGGGATACTGCCAAGTGTAAGTGCGCCCAACAAGGATAGGTCTCGTGTTAACATAGAGTGGACCGTAATGCACTATTGCCTCATAAATTAACTGGTACACTTTGTAAATGATTTTGCCAAGAATAATGTTAGGGGGATATTGAGTTATTAAAGCCTTAAAACCGAGCATTACAGTAGTTTCACTACTCAAGTCTGCGCCAAGAATATAATGTTAATTATAAAGTTTGATTTTATTGGCGTGGTTACCAACTTTGCTCATCCGTCAGTGTGTTTGTTGCTATTCAGTCAGACAGCTAGTGATAATGGTTCGTCAGCAGTCATCCATGTTCTATAGGTAGTCTTCGACATGGATGTCTAGTGGGCCACTGAAAACATGCCAAAAACAAAATCACACCAAAACAATACATGTTCCTTGTGCCTCCACACTTCTTTGATTCCAAAGACATTCATCTTAACAGGATAATAATTTGCGAAAGTCTCTGACATTTGTGGCTAGCTAGCATGATAATAAATCCATGGCTTGGAACATTTTTTAGTTAATTAGAGTCAATCAATCCAAACTTTGCTCACTTACCGGTGTGAAACCAAAGTATAATGAGCAGAAATCAGCATGGTGATTGGAAAACACAAATTACAGCTGTTAAAGAGAAAGCCATCCACTTCTCTTCTGTTGGGACCAATTCCTGCTGTGAGCACTTAGGAAATGGTGTGATTTTTTTAAATGGATGTTAAGGGGAAAGTGCTTTTGAATAAATATGAATCTTTTACTACACGTTTATTTAACATATTACAGAAGTGTGACCATGTGTGTTGATGCAATGAAATGGTATTTTGGTCAGTTGATCTGTGAGGGCAATATTTAAATAGGGAGGCACTGTTTTTCGTTCAAGGACGTGATTTAGGATACTGAGAACTCTAAAACGGTCTCTAAGGCCTATCTTAGGTTGTGTCACGATTTCCTCAGGATACAAACTAATAGACCCACTTGCAGTCAGACACCGAAGAATAAGGCAGACACTGGTTCCTTGGTTGAAACAATAGACGTTGTGCTTTATTGTTGCACAATAACACCCTACACACAACAATGACCGCACAACAAGACCTATTCCCAGGAAACATATATACACCAGGATCACCAATGAAAAGACAGGACACAGACACACGGGTGAAACACATAATCCCTAATCAAGGGAGAAGTCATTATGGCCGACGCCTAGCACGGAGCTGTTCCAGATCGTCACAGGTTGTGTATATATATATACCGATTTCCACTATGAACCGGACACCTTTATTTAAAAACACTTTGTATCTTCAACGAATGACCTGTGTACAGTTTCATAGTTATAGGCCTATGCCGACCATTTGTGTTTAAAGCCTCTGCAATAACGCTTGTTTTGTGTGCCATGCCACTAAGGTTGCCAGAGGCCCTGATTGAGTTCTAGTTGGCTGGACAGTGATCCATGTCCCTGAGATATGGGGCCGTCAGTGAAATAAAAGCCTGTGAATATATATCTAAGGCCAGGCCTGCATGTGCCCATGTTGTTCTTGACATCTTCAAGAGACTCGCAGTTATAATGTAATGATGTGAGTAATAAACTGAGGATGTTAACAAGACCTTTCAATGGGACCTGTGTCTGATCTGGGGCCAGTTAAAATGCCCCTGACATGTTGCCGTGGCCAGCGGTGGTTAGACCTTCTCTGACCTCAAGTTTCTTCAGACCTTTTTTTTTTCTGGAGGGCTCTCGGAAGGAGGGAGCTTATGTTGTCGAGCTTATGTCGCTGGCGTCAGAAGCAGAAGCTTTCCATTGTATTAATTATTGTCAGGGAATCCAACGGGTGCAGATAACACAGAATGCACTAGTTGCTGCCGTTTGTTTCACTTGTCAGTGGAGTGAATAATTGGGAGTGCTGACCATATTAGACACAGAGAATTTCCAAAAGATTCGACTCAAAACAGTCACAAAACAAAAGTAGGAGCGGGGAAATTAAAAGCTTAATGTCTGACGATTTTCAAATCAATATGGAATAATGTGTTAGCTTTTTGTTGCCAAAAGAATTTACCAGACTTGCACTCTGTTAGACAACATTGATTTGCGTTCCCAGTCAAACTCAGGTCTTGAATAATTGCACTTCTAAATGGGAATGATTGGCTCTACATCGCGACATACATTTATTGTTTGAATAATAAACGATCTCAAACTGTTTTAGTATGTTTGACATGCCTACATGACATAGATCACAGATTATTAAGCAAACATTTGATAGAAGTGTAAAGCTGGAGACAGCATTTGTTTAGCAGATGTGTGCCACATTTTCTTTGCACCCTAAGCTCTTACTTTCAAGGCTCAACAGCATTGATGCGATTTTGGGTGGGGGGTGGGGGGGGGGTTTGCTAATACAATGGGGCTCATCTTGCAATTCTCCCAAGGAATAACTATCAGTCCTGCAACAGCAGCTACAGCGTCCCTAGGTGACCGCGCCACTGAGCCCGTGCTCGCTCCATCGCACCCCACTCCACGCCTGCTGCCACCCTGAAGGTAGATGCATCACGCTGGGGAGACTGCACCGCGGCGCCCCCCCCCCCCCCCCCCTTCCACCTCCCCCTGGCTCCCCGTCTTCCCTCCACCGCGGCGGACCCCCAAGCGGCCCTCCGCACCCAGGGTCCCCACCACACCTCGGGCCCAGTCGCCACTCCCTCAGGTGAGCCTCGGCCCTACCACACTGTCCCCTCCCACCTCCGCCGCTCAACCACTCTCCTTTGTCATTTGAGAATGGCACATTCACACACCCACACACACACACACACGCGCGCAGGCACACACTCCTGTGCTCAGTCTGGAGGGGACACCGCCTGTTCCTCTCCGCTCACCTCCCGGCTGCTGGCTGACTCTGTGAGCCGTGTCTGTGGTGGCGACACCATGTGTGAGGAGCTGGGGGTTTCAAGCAGCAGGCCTCCCAGTACTCCCAGAATGACAAATATGTAGTTTTAATACACAAAAGACTTGCAATGAGTCTACTTCTACTAACTTTATTTAGATGAAGAGTGAGCTATTTCAATATTTTCCCCTAATTACATTAATACAAATTAGATCAACCAAAATTCGAATGCGTAGTCAGACTCCCTGCCACCACAAAGTGAAAATGATACCTGGTACAAAGCGATCACAGATTTTATTACCCACAGTAAATATAGGGGACCGATTCGACTCTTTTGTCATCCTATGCCTCCAGCAAAATCTATTTGTTCGTTTAGTGAGACAAATATGTTTGGAGGATGATTAAAATTGTAAAACTGTCGATGCTGTTAGTCAGAGTTGTATGGGCTCTAGAAGCAGTAATTTAATCAGAAATAAAGAGTGCTTCCACTCATGGCATACTCAAAGCAATCATATCAAATGAATCATAATATCAAACAACATGTTTAACTCCCTTTTTGATCCGATAAAATAAAAGCAACAAATTATTCAATCAAATACTGTTTGATTTAGGCTTTTATTTAAACTTAATTTTAGTTTCATCATATCATCATAGAGGAAGAAAGAGGGGGTAGAGATAGTATTATGCTTGGGAAGGTTTGTAATCAGCATACAACTGGTGAAACATTTAAAATGAGTAATGTGGCTTCATATTTTAACCTGCCACATGCATGAACTCAGTGTGCCTCCTCTGCCACATCTGAACCTTTTAGCCCTCTTAACAAGACATATTTCTTCTACAGGAAAATAATATTTAACATAGCATAGAGATAAATTAGAACTTTCACTTTTCAGGTTGCCATCCCACCACACTTAGTTAACAAAATATTTTTACAAACAAGATGATATCACCCTCTCCATGATATTAATATGATATGTTCTCTGATCTGTAAACAGCTGGTTATCTTGCTTTTCCACGATAAGAGAAAGTGCTGAGGATTTCCGCTTGGCGAGCACATTTGGGCTGAATCTTTCACACGTCACAAATTGCAGATGGGAAGCAGTGATCTTGAACAGCCGATCACACGTCCGTGACCATCTGACACCTTCCATTTAGGAAAATAATACTTTCTATCTTAGCATACCCTCTGCTGCAGCCAGCAAAGGGAATTAGGACGTGTAGACTTGACTTTGCTATGCACAACTTCTAGCTTCCTCTTGTCTTTTTTGTTTTGTTTATTTCTCTGTTTTTTTAGACTGATTAGATTAAATGCTAACACTTGAATCTGTTATTCCCGGGCTGCACTCTTCTGAGTAGTGTCTGCTATTCTGTTAGGCCTATTGCCTGTACTGTTATTGATATGCTTGTCACTACTCTGTCTTCAAATAGTTATCCGTGAAAAGGCAACAGGACATGTAATGATGACTGATGGTACAGTATAGTCTATATGGTTTTGGTGACAACCTTATACAGTAGGCATACATCTACCCTATGTGTATCGTTTCGCAGTGTTATGCTTATGAAATCATATTGCTGACCAGATCATATTGATTTTACGCATTTGCTCCTCATTAAAGCTTGAACCTATATGTGCAGCAGCGGGGAGCAGAGTGATAAAGGATCATCCGTGTACCCAGAATGTCATAACGTCATACATTGGAATTCTTTCGGTGTCCAAGTAGCAGAAATGGAGTATGACAGTCTAGGATAAATAGGAGTTGGGTTAACTGCTAGTATCGAGAGTTGTAAATCACTGTAGTGTGATTCTGTGTCTCAAAGGATTTAATTAGTCTGGAAATTCTTCTCTTATCTGATGACCCCCCCTCCCCCCCTTTCTCCCTGCAACAACCTAGAACCATAAATGGCCCCGCAATCTGAAGACCGGTGGCCTCAGGAGACTGTATTGCTACAAAGAGCTGCAAGGGTTGGAAATGGTCATTTCATTGCGCTACGATAGCTCGCCTGAGACTTGGCTAATGTTGTGCTAATTGAGTTTTGGCAAACGCAACAGTCCTTGATTCCAGGCTGAAATATAGAGGAAACCAATGACAACGAGTGCTTAGGAAAACGGCTGTGTGGTTCAACTCCGAATGCAAGGGTGAATTTGCATGGACAATTCAATTCACTGAAAGAACATAATGCAACGCAATAAGAGACTTCATTGAATATCGTAAGACAACAAGCAACAAACTGTCACTTCACAGGGATCTGGTAACACAAAGTCAATCTAAAAGAAAATGGACTGAGGTAGTCAAGCATTTTTATATTCTTTGGAATTTACCCTGTAAATAAAGCAGGGTGGCCTGCCATTGCGTGATGCAAGTGTGAAGTTCCATCTATTTCATAGTACATGAACAAACCCATTTATCCCTATCTGTCATTTCATAACTTGTGAGGTATCTGTCAGTTCTTGTCCCAGGGGACCCCTGTATGTGTAGCTTTTTGCTCCAATTGAGCTCTTTATTTAATTGACAGTTCACACCAATCTATTAAGTCTCTTCAACAGTTTCTGATTTGCTTCAATGTCATTTTGTTTGGCACTTCTTGTTCAAAAATATGTAAAGAAAAAAAAATAATTATTAGGCTATGCACGCCCCCGCAAACAAGTTATCACATATATGTGTAGTACCTGATGGAATTCTTCTGGTTAATGTTTGGAACACCGAGTAGACACTCAATGGGAGGACTTGAGGTGGTTGCAATGAGTGACTCCCCAGTTTGCATGGAGAGAGGTCAGTGTGTTCAGATAGGGCTTGTTGGAACTTTGGATAGAGAGCTGGTTTATATGATGAGAATAGATTTGTTACATACACTAGCCTTATGTCTGCCAACCAAAAAGCACAAACAGAACAATGTTAGGCCTAGTTTTACATTATTATGGTTTTATATGATAAATGGTTTAATAGGTTTTCTGTGTACTTTTGGGTTATTCAGAGTTACGTTCTACCCAGATGGAACTATCTCTATGTACCCAGCAACATACTATATACTGTATTGTGGACAGTGTATTAGGTTTCAACCTTTTGTGTTTACTCTGGCCTACAGTCAGCTAGGCCAACTCTTTTGTCAAGCAGAGTCTAGGCTAACCATGAGGATAAATGTTTCTCAAACTAACTTTGTAACTGTTTATCCAGTTAATGTTTAGGCCTTGGTGATCAATGTAGATTACCTTCGACTACATCATATGTATAAGAGTATTTATTTTTCTTCAGCTAAAAATATCGTATGGATTTGATTTGAATCATGTCTATCGAATACTATGCATGTAAACAACAGATAGGCAAGATGACTAAAGTTTGTATAGAACCCCTTCTTTTTGAAGGACTAGAGGGAGCAGAATGAGATGAGGGGTTATTTTGGCGATGGAGATTAAGGCAGGGGCTTTTTGTCATTTGTGCGAGACAAGCCATTCATCCATCCAGTTCACAGCCAAAAAAAGGCTGGTCCCAGAAATTAGCAGTTTCAGCTCAGCAGCAAAGTCGTCGGGCTGTGAAGGCAGAGAGAAATTGACTAATTAGCAATGCGCACTAAAACTTGACGGTTCTCTCTATAACAGCGAGGGAAAGACTAGGTTTTTCTCCCCCTTTCTCTTTTCTTTCTTCCATAGATGTTTGAAATCGCAGTCATTTACGCTCGACAGTTTTTACAATAGCCTTGAGCCATAATTTTGCGAGTCTCTCCAGCATCCATACCCCTGCATGGTCTCTCTCCACCGGCCATGCACGACCGTTTCTCTCCCCAACCGTGGATTTCCTATTACTCTCGTTACGACTCACTGAGCCCCAGGCCCAAGGATAATGATGTGTTGTTTCTTGGTAGCATAATTTGTCACACGTATATTTCTTCTTCTTCTTCTCTTGCAGAAAGCACAGCTCCTCTCACACACTCACACACTTCTTGTTAATTCTGAAGAACAAATGATCAACCTCAACAAATAAGGTGAAATAGTGACTTGAGGAGTTGGAATCAATGGTTATTTTGAGGCACCGACCATAGACTTACAAGGAAAAGAAAATTCTTAAAAAGGAGAACAAAGGAAATTAAATTCACAATATTGGAATTCTGAAGCTTACTTTCTTTTTTTGTCAAGCTCTGAAGTCAGGTAAGTTTGGCTTGTTCTGAGGCAAGATGCTCACATCATTTAGTTCTGACAGGCGCTTTAGAAAATATGTGGCGACTGCGAAACAGGACGCTTATTTCAAGTTTGCAAACATTATGCATCTATTTATTTGCCGTTTTCTGAACTATAATACTAATTTACATGTAAGTGCAACATTTATATTTATTGAATAGCGGCATTTAATGAATAATTCTCGATACTCACGTCTGCTAACTCAGGTAAAAGGCAATTGCACCCGCACTGTGCTCACGGCTGAGAGAAACTAATTGCTTTTGTATCACTCCGTGCGTAAATTTGTGGAATGTGTAATGTCCTCATTGTGGGGGTGCAGAAAGATAACAGTACGATAAGTGTTGGCTGAATGCTGCATATTATCCTTGCACCGTACGGGTTGTCTTTTTCGTTATCCAACAACTTCAGTTGCGTTATCGTGGAGAAAGCGCCTGAGCATCCCCTGTAGTTTGTTTTCATCAGCTCGATTCAAACCGCATACTCAATTTAAACGTTGTTCTTTTGAAAGAATGAATAAGAGTGGCACGATATTTGGACTACCCTACAACGTTTTTGCTGTATCCTGCGTTACGGCCATTGCTCAAAGTTGATGACCGACGCTATCGATGCAGAATAGGCTTCATCGGATGGAATGTCATGATGGTTATCCCTATATATTTATTCGCATGGATATCAATTAAGAATTGTGGTATATCGGGAAGTTATGAAAAAGTTACTTTTTAATTTTGATAGTATAACATGTTGTAGGCTACTGTCCAACTGTAGATGATTGTCAGATTGTTAATGACTTGCGCTGTTTGTATTTGTTGCCCAGGTGGGGTCCACAGTCAGGAAGTCATGTCCAGATCGGGGGATAGAACATCCACCTTTGACCCAACACACAGTGACACCTTGCTGCACGGCCTCAACCTCCTCTGGAGGAAACAGCTCTTCTGTGATGTTACTCTCACTGCCCAGGGACAGCAGTTCCACTGCCACAAGGCAGTCTTAGCGTCCTGCTCCCAGTACTTCAGGTCTCTCTTCTCCTCCCACAACGTGATTAGCAACGAGGGCAGCAAGGACCAGGGCAGCAGTGGCACCCCGTCCTCGTCTCCGGACGACAAGCTCATGGCCAGCACCCGGCCCATCAACAACCTGGTGCTCCAAGGCTGCTCCTCCATCGGACTACGCCTCGTGCTGGAGTACTTGTACACTGCCAATGTGACTCTGTCCCTGGACACTGTGGAAGAGGTGCTGTCCGTCAGCAAGATCCTCAACGTGCCCCAGATCACGAAGCTCAGCGTGCAGTTCCTCAACGACCAGATCTCGGTGCAGAACTACAAGCAGATCTGCAAGATCGCGGCGCTGCACGGCCTGGACGAGACCAAGAAGCTGGCCAACAAGTACCTGGTGGAGGACGTGCTGCTGCTCAACTTCGAGGAGATGTGCGCCATGCTGGACGCTCTGCCGCCGCCCGTCGAGTCGGAGCTGGCTCTCTTCCAGATGTCGGTCCTCTGGCTGGAGCATGACAGGGAGACGCGCATGCAGTACGCCCCTGACCTGATGAAGAGGCTGCGCTTCGCCCTCATCCCGGCCCCAGAGCTGGTGGAGAGGGTGCAGTCGGTCGACTTCATGAGGAGCGAGCCCGTGTGCCAGAAGCTCCTCATGGACGCCATGAACTACCACCTGATGCCCTTCAGGCAGCACTGCAGGCAGACCGTGGCCAGCAGGTGAGGAAGGGGACGCGCACACACTGAATCAGACACACACACACACACACACACACACACACACACACACACACACACACACACACACACACACACAAATATAGGCGTTCAGGCAAACAGAAGACACAAGCCTACACGTGTTTATAGATTAACCGACTCACACGTGCACAAGCAGAGAATTATACACAAACAAATACAGATGCACACACATGGTAGCACACAGGCGCACACACACAAAACAACTCACAGAAAATGGGGGTTTGGATTTATGGAAGGATAATAATTCTAAAGTATAGTCCAGATACAGTCATGGCTAGTCAAATAGGAACAACTAAAGTGTTGAGGAAAGATAGTAAATGTGCCACTGGAAGATATTCTGAAATAATCTGTGGCCACAGCTAGTAACTGTATATATAATATTATCCATTGTGTTATATTGTGTGCTACATTGATTCACACTTTCCCCCCATTATTTCTGTGTGATTGCATTGTGGAGTATGCATTTAATAACATGTACATGAACAAACTACTGAAAAGCCTGGTCTTGTAATATTAACTGGAAACATCACAAAAAGTAATCATTTTTGGGTTAGGTTGGGTAAGATTGATAAAAAGATTGGAATTGTTTTTGTTAACACACAAATCATTTTGATAATATCTTCCAGTCAGTTGAATAAATATTCGTATAACTGACTTCTTTCTCAGCTTGGGTGCTTTGTGTGACTAGCATGGACAAAGGCGAAGCCTGGGCTATACGCTTATCGTGATCAGCACTTCCAGAGGCAGTAAATAGACGTTGTCAGGACGATGATTGATGGGCGCTGCTATGAACTGGGGTTGAGAACAGTGGGAGAGTCTATTGCGAGAAAAAAAACAACAACCCAGTTCTTAACCGGCGGCAGCACTGAAGTCAAATCCTGATTTCAGGAGAAGCCTGGATCACTCAATGCGTTCTCTAAATGTTATGAAATAAAGTGTGACACAGCGGGGTGTGTCACTGTCAGCGGCTAAGAGTACAGTGTGTTTTAGACGGCGTCTAAGAGAGAAAATGTGAATGCGAGAGTGAAACGCAGATCTCTAGACGTGCCATGTGCTGCCCAACAGGAGCCGTCTCCTAAACGGAGGTACAAAGGAGCAAGAAGTCCAGAATCCTCCTAATTGGTATCGCATGCCACTCTTTTTCGACTCTCAATTAATCACTATTATCTATGTCCTCTGCTCATTTGCATTTGAATGTGGGGCACCCTGTTGGGAGGATGCACCAAGGGTTCCAATTTGGTCAAGCATGGACTCAAAAATAAAGAAGACGGTAGAAACAAAATCCTTGTGATTCCTCTGGAGGTGTTTTGTCAACGATAGAATTGTGCTGTGAATTATTAGAGAGAAAATGTTGCCCCATTGTTATACAGTAGTTCCTAGCTTTGGGGTCATGTTTCCAAAACAAATGACAGGAAATGTCTTGCAATTGGCTCTGAGAAGACATATAAAGCATCTTAGCCAATGGGATCAATACGTTTCATGGGCTTGCTCGTGCAGTGTGTTGGGCCATGATACACTTAGCCTTCAGCATGAAACCCTTTAGAACAGTGCTGGCCACTTCACAGTTAATTGAATAGAGATCTCCAGGGTATGATGGCCATTCAAAGGGCTATTATGCATTCTAAGGGGAATGCACAGTATTGTGTCGCTAAAGAGGACACAATTCTAGATCATCTGTGTATTTTTTTAGGGACAGCTGAACATGTTCATTCGCATAATTTACCCTTCGAAGTTTCAAGGCGTTAAAACAGGTTGGAAATTCTGTGATTAGTTACAAGCATCTAAAGAGGACGCCTTCGAACGTTTTATTTCCCGAGCTGTCCTTGGCCTGTGTCTCGTTACGCTCATCCACACCCACGCTCCCTTCATTACAGAATCCGTTCCAACAGGAGAGTGCTGTTGCTAGTGGGTGGCCTGCCTCCCGGACCCGATCGACTTCCCAGTAATTTGGTCCAGTACTATGACGACGAGAAGAAGACGTGGAAGATCCTCACAAGTGAGTGGCCTCTGCCTTTTCTGTTACCCTGGGCTCCTTTTTCCTTTCCTTTTCCCCCCGCTCTCTCCTCTCTCCTGAGAAACAATTGCTTCCCGAGGTTGTTCCCTTTCAACACGGGGTCATTTTACAGGGACAATAAGGGAAGGCATGGGGTAATTTTACAGGGAGAATAAGGGAAGCAGTTCCCTTAAATCCTTGAGGTAATGATGTATCACTATCACTTTTAATATAAGTTTTTAATCAGAGCGTGACTCCACACCTCTGTGGAGCTTTCTGCCTGAGTTGCCATGTTTTCGCTGGAAGCTCCTGGCGAGATACATGGCTAGATTTGTTTGAGTCTAACGATATGTTGTGGCGGGGATGAAACAATCCCGGGGATAAAGGCCTAACACCAAACAGCTTCCGAGATGACACGGTAGCTCATATCCAGGGCCCAATGTAATGCTTGAACAGAAATGAATTGTGCTGATAGTGATTTGTTCCTTGGAATCTGAATTGCTGTTGATAGAACAGTTTGAGAATTGTGCACTGTGTACATAAACAAACCCACGCAACAGCCATTGCATACTTTGGTCAGATATGTATTTTATGTGTCATCCTTATGATTGATTTTAACGCGGGAAAGGTTAAGAATGTCACTCTCTGCCTATTGAATCTGTGGTTTATAAAGTAAAAGGGCTCTGTAATATCGATTTTATGACACACAATTGAGCGCACGTCGTCACAGATCCCCCCTCCAAAAGTCAATTATACGCAAACTGTTCGTGGTGAAGTGAAAATATTCAATATATTGCACATTTACCAAAATAAATGGTCCACCACAAATCTCTAGTAATAGGTTCTTGTGTTGTCTTTCCTCCTTGTCTCTCCTGACCTTTCGAGTCTCACCACTATTCTCCCCACATCCCAAAGGTCAACCCGGTGCTAATGGGAATCCTGTTTTGGATCCTTTGCATCATCGTCTGTGGTTCTATTGAGTTCTTGTCCTGCCGTTCGTCCGCAGATATATCTCACTGATACTTCTTCATTGGTACATATCAAGCCTGCTCTTTTCGCTGTCAGTTTGACCCCATGGCCTTACTATTCCCACTTGGTGCTAGGGATTCTTTCTGGAGGTTGTCTATTGTTTCTAGTGTGGCGTTTCGCGATTGTATCTACTTAGAATCGCGCTGTTGGTCCCAGATATGATAATTAGCTTGTTACCATCTACATGTCTACTGAACGTACAATACACAGGCTACGTTAATTTAATAAAGCATTCATTTTGGTGAGACATTTAATTTGGGATTTAGCCAGATGTCCCTTAGTGTGGTATGAGCTGCCAGAACTGTAGATATAACAGTATACAAAAGATCCTGCATATCATTGCTGTTTATTTCCTCAATGAGCACAGTCATCATTACGGACTGTAATAAGCTAAAGGTCACAGGGGATTTCCATCAGTCAAAACTTTTAAGTTAACACTCTAGTGGCCCGTTGCTGATAGGAAGGACAAAACTGCAAAATCATCCCCTCAACACATCAGTGACCTGATGCAGCCTCCACACAATAGATGTGGAATAGAAGATTATTAACATTCAATCATAACTTTTCAATGAGGCGCAACCTGAGGGGGACAGAGTTTGATTAAGACATTCATCAACACAATTTAGCGAGAGTCCGATCCCTCTTGTCATGTCAGATATGGGGTTGGTCCGTCACTCGCAGTGGAAGGCATGCCATCTAGTGTACCCACTGCAGCGTGGAGCCATGAAGACAAAGGCAGGGAGACAGACACCCACACACACACACACACACACACACACACACACACACACACACACACACACACACACACACACACACTCACTCACACAGTCTCGGCATGGCACGGTCCAGCCTCATCCTAGTGCCTGAATCGACATCCTAACGCAGCCTCATCCTTCAAAATAAATGCAGTGTAATTATAGTCCTGGTGGAGCTAACAAACCGATGCCAGAAGGTGGGATTCAATGGCGTGCTGCTTTGAAATGGCAGTGCCAGAGCCGTGGTAGCAGTGGTGCATTAGCTGTGGAGGCGTTCAGCCGACCCAGACCACAGCGCTATAGAGAGGTTTGTGCCTCCCTCTAGTGATCCTCAGAGCTAACTGTACAATGAGGAGATACCCCAAGACCGGACCAAGCTGTGGTCATTTCACTCTCCTGTTTGGGGTTGGGTGTTTGATTATAGCAAGCTTAAAATTTAAAATATACTGTAATTACAATATACAGTACAGTGCTGAGATATCGCCATATATAGGTGTAGATATAACTATACTATGCTTAATATCTAGTAGTGAGTCACAAAGAACTGGTTGGACAATATGGGGGCTCAGTGGTCAGCACTGTGGCCTCACAGGAAAAAGGTCCCGGGTAGGAACTCCAGCCGTCCCAGGTCCTTTCTGTGTGGAGTTTGCGATTTCTCCTCCGTGTTTGAGGGGGTGACTGCCGGGTGCTCCGGTTTCCTCCCACCATCAAGACGTGTTAGGGTGAACACTCCTGTCAGTGTCCTGTCCAAGGCACTGGCAAAGAACTGGAGATGGTCAAGTCCCCCCCCCCCCCCCAGATAACACTGTGAGACACATACCTACCATTTACCTAGAATGTTCTGATATTTAATTAAGCTTAACCCTTGTGTAGGTTCCTGGGAAACTTCTCACCTCACCCCGACCTTTGATAGGCGATCAGTGGGGGGTATGTGTATCTTGAAGATCAATCGGCACCCTGAGGTGACCATGTGGTTTTATTGTTATACAGTAAGAAATCCCTTGAGACAGCGTAAGGTGACCAAGGAAGGGGTCGTAAAGATGAAAGGGACCTCATTCCAAAGATGTTATCTCCCTGGTTGACCAATGAGAATTAGACCACTCATTGCAGCCTATAGGAACTGTAAGTTGAGCATTGCAAGTTGGGAGTTACTAGGTGCTCCCCACGCGCGTTTAAATAAACTTAAATACTTAAAATTAGGTCATGGTGTTTGTGTTCAATGTCCGTCTTCCCCCAGGATCATTTCCTCTACACTTTCTCCTCAAGGGAGGGACAGCAACCCGTGTCAACTTACAACCTGCATCTTGAACATGAAGGATCTCTTTTTCTTTTTCATCACGGCACCTTAGATTCTATTTAGTAGGAGCATAAGTCACTAGACACCACCTAAAAACCCACTCATCCGTGCCTTCGAGGCAGAGTTTGTAGACTGAGGGAATAGCTTAAAGTAACTCCTAAGCAAGCCTGCCACTCCTGCCACTTCTGCGTTGCGTCTTTGAGGTGCAGTGGAGGGCAGGGGGCAGGGGGGGGGGGTCTAATCCCTGCGTCGTCTCAGATAACGCTGCGATGCCGCCGCCGTCGGCCCCAACCCCCCCCCCCCCCCCCCCCCCCCCCCCCTGTCGGAGGCTCCTCAATGGAGGACCGACCAATGCTAGAGTGGGGCGGTGTAAAGAGGCCGGCCGGCAAAAGAAATGAGATTCAAGGCTGTCTAATTCTACAGCAACCGTGATCCATCAGGCGGCCGGTGGCGATGACAGGGGAGATGACGGATGGAGACAGACAGGTGGGCTCGAACGTCCCACTGATTTGTGCTCAAAAGGCGGGGGGGGGGGGGCGAGATTTATTGAGTGAGCGCGATCATGTTCATTATGACTGTCACCTAGGACCATTTCTCTCCGTCTCAATGGGGGGGGGGGGGTCACTCCTGGCTGAGGGGAAGATGGAGAAGAGGGAGGTCCACCAAAAACATACAGATCCCATCCCACGTGGCTCTGTGCAGTTGTTTTTTTGGGGGGAGGAATTTGTCTTTGTTAGCCCAGGCTTGGAAAGGTGAATAAATAAGCAAGTGTCCGCATCAAATATTAGATCTTAGAACGGACTCTTTTCGGACCTTGTATGGATGTCGTCTTGTACTTGTATCTGCGTCACAGTCAGCTTACAGACTGACCACATTCCTTCCTGTGTGGTTCTGTTTCATAGCAATGCCTTACAACAGTATCTACAGTCTACAAAGTATCTACAGTAACTTGTATCTACGTCAGCTTACAGACTCACCTGATTCCTCCCTGTGTGGTTCTGTCTCATAGTAATGCCTTACAACAGTGCCCATCTCTGTGTGCTTCTCTCCCATAGTAATGCCTTACAACAGTGCCCATCTCTGTGTGCTTCTCTCCCATAGTAATGCCTTACAACAGTGCCCATCACTGCGTGGTGGAGGTGGAGAACTTTCTGCTGCTGATGGGCGGGGAAGACCAGTGGAACCCCAATGGTAACCTTCGACCTCCAATGGCCTCTCCCGAATAACTGTGCTTTTTTTTTGTCTGCTGTCGTCACGGAAACCTTTTGTTGTTGTCGTTGTAGGGAAACACAGCACTAACTTCGTCAGCCGCTACGATCCCAGATTCAACAGTTGGATTCAGCTACCGCCCATGCAGGAGAGGTAATCGAATCAAAGAACGCTTGCCAACAGTTCCTGTACAATAGTAATGGGGTGTGATTTATACGTTATGTCATTAAAAAGGATGTTAGGATGCTAATAACATGGGAGGGAGGGTGGGTGTCAGTTATAACCTTTTCCCCGCAGAGTCCTCGTCCATAACCGGCACATCTGGCGCTAAGCGTTTGTCGAGTCTATCATGGCTGTTTTTAATGATGTTGTCTAGCTGACACCTCCTCCTCCTCCTCCTCCTCCTCCTCCTCCTCCTCAGGAGAGCCAGCTTCTTCGCCTGCCGCCTGGATAAGCACCTGTACGTGATCGGCGGCAGGAACGAGACGGGCTACCTCTCCAGCGTGGAGTCCTACAACCTGGAGACCAACGAGTGGAACTACGTGTCGTCGCTGCCCCAGCCGCTGGCCGCCCACGCCGGGGCCGTGCACAACGGCAAGATCTACATCTCAGGTCAGCCTTTTGGACGCCCAAACTCTCCCTCGCCCTGTTTCGGGGATGGTAGTTGCCACCTAATGGCTGACTTTGTTCATCTCAGGTCAGCCTTTTGGACGCCCAAACTCTCCCTCACCCTGTTTCGGGGATGGTAGTTGCCACCTAATGGCTGACTTTGTTCATCTCAGGTCAGCCTTTTGGACGCCCAAACTCTCCCTCGCCCTGTTTCGGGGATGGTAGTTGCCACCTAATGGCTGACTTTGTTCATCTCAGGTCAGCCTTTTGGACGCCCAAACTCTCCCTCACCCTGTTTCGGGGATGGTAGTTGCCACCTAATGGCTGACTTTGTTCATCTCAGGTCAGCCTTTTGAACGCCCAAACTCTCCCTCGCCCTGTTTCGGGGATGGTAGTTGCCACCTAATGGCTGACTTTGTTCATCTCAGGTCAGCCTTTTGGACGCCTAAACTCTCCCTCGCCCTGCTTCGGGGATGGTAGTTGCCACCTAATGGCTGACTTTGTTCATCTCAGGTCAGCCTTTTGGACGCCTAAACTCTCCCTCGCCCTGCTTCGGGGATGGTAGTTGCCACCTAATGGCTGACTTTGTTCATCTCAGGTCAGCCTTTTGTGCGCTCGGTAGTGACTTAACTCTCCCTCCACTGTTCCGGGATCATAGTTGCAACCTAATAGCTGACTCTGTTCGATTTCTAAAGGATGGATAAATATATATATAAAAATCATGGCCTTGTGCTTTCGTTCCTGAGCTATAATAAGGTTCTTTTCACCCGTTCGGTGCTTTCAATGCTGTGTCTGCTCTGTCAGGAGGGGTACACAATGGCGAGTACGTCTCCTGGCTCTACTGCTACGACCCCGTCATGGACGTGTGGGCCAGGAAACAGGACATGAACACAAAGCGGGCCATTCACACCCTGGCCGGGATGAACGACCGCCTCTACGCCATCGGAGGGAACCATTTGAAAGGCGAGTGTCTGCTTGTGTCGGCGGCTGAATGGGAAAGGGGGATAGGGTCGTGGCATGCGCGGGGTTTTTGTGTGGTGCTCTGCGTGGAAAGAAAAGGAGGGCTGCCTTTGTGAGACCAACGCAACTCCATCCTGGTGCCGCGCCTTGAACCGCGTTCCGGTATGTTTCGATCTGCTAGCGAGTACCAGGGTTATTCATCACCGATTCTTTGGTCGTCCCTCAGGCTTCTCCCATCTGGACGTGATGCTGGTGGAGTGTTATGACCCCAAGGCTGACCAGTGGAACATCCTGCAGACTCCCATCCTGGAGGGCCGCAGCGGGCCTGGCTGTGCTGTGCTGGATGACAGCATCTTCCTGGTGGGAGGCTACAGCTGGAGCATGGTAAAGCCACGCCTTTTCTTCGGATTCACTGGATTGGGCTAATTCCCTTTTGGTTTGGTTTAGTTTTAGACTGTTTAGTTGGTATGACTAATCAACGTATTGACTAGGGCCTCTACTGGTTGTTGAGGGGAATCGCAATAATGAAAAAGACAATTTAAATTATATGAAATATGTTTCTGTTGATCTGTGCAAAATCTACAAATGGTTGCGTAGTATATAAATAATGGGTGATTTTTCTAAAGGACGTATTTCTAAGATTTAAAACATATTGTTTCCTGATGAAGTCACGGGTTGAAAAACCCTTTAAAACGGCATGGCAGTGGATACTAACCTCATCTGTCTGCAACGCAGGGGGCCTACAAGTCGTCCACCATCTGCTACAGCCCAGAGAAAGGCTCATGGACAGAGTTGGAGGGCGAGGTGGCAGAACCGCTGGCCGGCCCGGCCTGCTCCACCGTCATACTGCAGGCCTGCCTCCCCTTCAACAAATGACATCCCACGGGACAGACAAGTCGGGCCCCCCCCAAAAAAAAAATTTAAGAACGGCGGTCAGCCATTTTGGGACAAAGCCTCCAATCAGACGATGGGGTGTGTATAAATTATTTTTTTACAGGTTTGACAAGAGCACTTTGGTTATTGCCTACTGAAGGTTTGAAAAAAAACAAATGTGTTCATGTGTTTAAAATCTCATCTGTGTTGAACTTCAGAGAAACAGTCACTTTCATATCATATTTTGTTTAAATTGGTTGTATGTGTAATGGCTTCTCTTGATATAGCACGCATAGTGTTCAAACTGAATAATAGCTTTGAAGTCCATTTGTATCTTGTAATTAGTAGAGAAACCAATCAAACGAAAACAGCATTGTTTTAGGAATTGAGCCTGGGCAAACTGAACTTGGGATGAGTAAAGCTAGGGCTGGGTGATTCATGGCTAGGATGATGATTATGAATGTCTCAGCTATTGATATGCTAATTCCACCATGAGTCATGTTGGCCTTTTGCAAAGACTCATATTTTATATTAGTCTTTTTCTCTATAATTTTCACTGGGAATGGTGTCACGCCCCTTTTCAGCTAATACTATCGGCACAATAACAAAATGGGTTAGCTAATTCCATGTGACTTACGTTCAGGATGTACGTATTCTTACATCTGAGCCGTTGCTGAATGAAAGACAAGGACAATGAAAGTGTCAAATGCAGCATTATGACATGCACATCCCCCAGCCCTAACTGTTCATGTTTGCTCAACCGCTCTGCCAAAATCATTTCTCTTTAAATCGCGAAGCGGAAATTAACACACTGCTTGCTAAAAAATGTTGTTGCACACACTATTTGAAAATGCTGCAAGCAAGACAATTATAGGTTCAGCCTTTAGTCTGATTGGTGTATAACGGCACTGAAATGAACATGCTAATTGCAGGATGGTACAATCAAATGTTATTCATTGATGGCTGGGTAGGTAGCATACTTGATTTAAATTTAAATGTATGAAAGTGTGGGGGGAGAGTTTTAGTTCACTGTTAATGTTTAACAGGACGTTCTTGGAGACCACAAAGCTTTCTCTAATTTGGGCTTTACCTATTTATGAAGTCAATGACAATGTGGTCCCTAATGCACTAATAGTGAACCTTTTACCAGTTTTGTACAAAAACACACACTTAAACACTTGTCATATTGTTGTGCTATGGTTAAAAACTGAATCCAGACTCTGCATTTAAATGTGCAAGGTCTACCAAGTTGGTATTAAGACTTATATAATTCTTTACATTGATTATCATTGTTGTACATAATCGCTTGCAGTGAAACATTTTGTGCACTCAACCTGGGATTTATTCTCAAATCCTGTTGTGTCCTTTGCATTTTAGAATACAAAAATAAAATTGACTCTTGATGATTGAAATAGCTCATATTGTTGTTTTGTTCTTTGATAAATGTACTAGCACTGCATAAACAAAGGCCTTTGTTAGCACATGGTCTTACTAAGGGCTACTTGATACATAATGACATAATGTCTAATTCAAGACAATAACAAAGCCCAGTCAAGCACCGTACATTAACGGAACAAAAGCAAAAACACACATTAGACAGAATGGTTTTTATTTGCTTTTAAATAAATGCATATATTTGTATGTTTTAAAATTAATTCGTCATACTGTTCAGACATTCATACAATGGGCAGGCATGATTTGGAAAGAACACTGCTGATGTTATTTTTAAATTAATTCGTCATACTGTTCAGACATTCATACAATGGGCAGGCATGATTTGGTAAGAACACTGCTGATGGGAGAGGTGGAGCTAGTTCTCAACACCGTTGTCCCGACGACTGTTATCGTTGGTCTTTTTGTCCCGTGTGGTGAGACGTTGAGGACTGTCGCTCTGAAGAGACTCAAACATGCTCTCTGCCTGTCGGACATTGGCCTCGAACTCCTGCCTCTCCAAGTCCAACATCAGTTTTTCATCCCCAGGTATCTCCTGTAGCTAAGAGAGTGGGCGAAGAATCCATATCGGTTTTGGAATGGCCGACAGAAACAATCGCACGGAAAACACACCGTAAGCAGAGGCCACCCATCCGCCCATCCACATACTGTACGCTCACACAGACACTTACCAGGACACGATCAACTCTGCTCATGTTTTGACGCTTGAGGCTGGCTCCAAACACTTTGCCAAACTTCTGAAGGACATCTGCTTCCTCTCGCTGGAGGCCCAATGTTTTTAGCACCTCACCCGTAACATAATCCTAGACACCGGACACACTGTTAGACGCCAGCGACGCCAAAGAGATGTAGAGACCAATGGAGGGGAAGACGGTGAGTGAGCGGCACACTTGGACACCGTTTATCAACTCACCTGAACCGGTGCCACGGTGTCAAAGTTCTTCAGGTTGCATTTGAAGAAGGCCCGTTTGGCCTCAGGCATCTCCCAGGAAAATGTGGCCTCTCTTGCTGGATATATTTCCTGGATGATTTCCCATGTCAGGTCAAACACAACCTGAGGGAACAAGAAAAACATAAGGTCGTCCAAAACGCAGGGAAACACAAAAACGACCTTGTCGCAGACGGCTCTCTTTGCCAATTAATAATAGTAATATTAAAAAGAAGGTGTGCAAGGATCATTTAATATCCGGCTAAGAAACGGCATGTTTTTTAATGGCACCCATATATGACTTACCATGCGGTAGCTGCGCTTGCAGCTGCTCTCCAGGTCACTGCCCTCTTCCTCAGGACAGAGCAGATAGCTGGGCTTGTCGTGGTACTCCAGAGGGCGGGGTCCCTGGCCCAGTTCACAGCTTCCCCAGATGTGCTCTACGGCCTGGTGGACCCGCCGGGTCACCTCAGGCACCGTGTGTGGCACCACCTTCTGGGCCCGGGGCTTAGGCTGGGGCTTGGGCTTGGCTGCCAGCTTGGCCGCCCGCTCTTTGGCTCGCTCCTGGTATGTTAGAATGTAGATCATTTAGGATTGGAGAGGATGGGTAAATATGAAGGGTTTGTGTTTTGGGAAAATATATGTGAACCATTACAAGTTGATGATAATAATAATAATAATAATAATAATGATGATGATGATGATGATGATGATGATGATGATGATGATGATGATAATGATAATAATAATAAGTATTATAATAATAATAATAATATAGATACCCCCAATCAGGGATCTAACCCACAGCATGGGGTAAAATCAACTAGAGAGACATACTATGAATATCAATCATATCTAACCTTGATGTAGTCATATCGGACCTTAGGGATGTCTTCTTCATCATCAGAGTAATCTTCAAAGACCTGGTATTAAAAAGTGGTGTGTGGTTTTAAAAGGAGTTGTATACAAATATTTGTGATGTTCATGGAGCACTTTTCTGTATATCTGACTTACTTCATCCACCACCTCCTCTTCCATCTCCTCCTCATCATCAGTTCTCTCAAAGCTGACATCATACTGAGACTCATCCTGTAAATGGTTTGGTGAGACCAGGATTAAATGAAAATTATTTTCATATCATTCATAAGATGCAATGTTTCTAGTGGTTCGGTTGCACTTAGGAAAAACTCGAAAAACGTAACGATATTTGATTCCACAAAAATATTTTCTAATGTACAGGAAAAAGGATTTTTATTTCCTGCTTACATCTAGCTCCTTTTTTCCCTTCACCCCTAATTCTTCATGCAGCTCCACGTTATCAGAAGTGTCATAGCAAAACTTTGATTCCGAGTCATCCTGAATCAGAGTCATTAGAGGCACATCATGATATTAGGATGCTTGTAAACACATAGTATTGAGGGTTTTGTTGATGAAGGTTTAAAATGTAATATGTCAAAAGCATTCATCATTCACGGGGTAACGGATCACTTACATGTTCCTCCCAAACTTTGCGTCTGGAAGATTGCTTCTCCACCTGTTCTTCTTGTGTGGGAGACTCTAAGGTCAAAGAAGCCTTGGTATCTTCCTGGCTTAGGAGGGAGAAACACCATGCCCCCACTTCCTTAGAAGTCTCCTTCTGACCAGCGATAGTCAGATCAGAGAAAGATCTGAAGTCTGGTCTGGAAATAGTGATCTCCTCCTCAATTTCATTCTCAAAGTCATCGTCAAAGTCAACCTAAGAAAAGGAGTGTAAGACCAAAGTCAATGAGGTAACAACTCTGTCAACCCAATATTTTATCATTCAAAACTTATTATACTGCAGCTCATTACTTCATCATCATTGCTGTCCTCCTCCTCTTCCTCAATTTCAGAAATCTCAGAATGAACCTTGAAGTCTGAATCAGCCTAGGAATGGTTTGAAGAAAAGTTGATTAGGACTAAATAAAACAATAAATAAAACGATCATGACTGAGTACTTCTACAATGTTGTTTTAAAAAATATACATAAAGTGTATGACAAATGGAGTTCAACAGTATGACTAAATACATAGCAATGTAATATAATAATATAAACTACAGTGTTGAATAGAATAATGCACTATTATAACTCACATCTTCCTTGCATCCTTTCTCTGATATCTTGTCGTCCACCTGTTCTTCTGGAACAGGAGCCTCTAAGATCTGACCAGCTTTTGTATCCTCCAAAGGTACATGGGGAAAAGGCTCCACCTCCACTTCTTTGGAAGTTTGTTCATCATTCTGTTGACAAGCAATGGAGTCCGATCCAGAGTCAGGTTCAGAGAGAATGATCTCCTTGATGTCACTCTCCGAGTCTTCACATACAACCTAAGGCGTAGAGAGTCATGTCAAAGTCAATAAAGTAACTACTGATAAGTTATTTTGAACCATGCATTAAAGGCATGAGGTTTTAAATGTCTTACTTTGTTACTCTCCCGCTCCTGGTTCGCCTCCTCTTCCTCATCATCAGTGGTCTCAAAGTTTACCTCAAAGACAGAAATATCCTGGTAATGGATTGAAGATAAAAGGATCAGATTAAATTCTAAAAAGGTAACAGTGAACCACCAAGTCAGAATCAAACTGAGAATTGTTTTGAGTACAGTTGCCTAGCAGGGTTTCATTACAGCTTGCAGTCAATTATTATTATTTTCACACAAACTTGACAATTAACCACCCACTTTTACTTACATTTTGTGACTGGATGTAATCGCTGGATTGTTACAACTTATGAGCTACATGGTCAAAATGACATGACTTCAAATAACTTACGTCTCTTTTCCAGACTTTGTCGGATATCATCTCCTCGATTTGGTCTTCTGGTGCAGGAGACTCTACAGTCAGAACGGCCTCTGTACTGTCCTGAGGCTGGAGAGGGAACCAAAGCCCCTTTCCTTTCTTTATAACCGTTTGTTCCTTTTGTGGACCAGCGATGGATTCAGATCCAGAGTCAGATGCAGAGAGAATGATCTCCTCAATGTCACTCTCAGAGTCTTCACTGACAACCTAAGGCAAAGAGAGTCATGTGAAGTCAGTAAAGTAACGAGACTATTTTCTGTTGTTTGAAGCTGTAAATGGCCTGTTGTTTTAAACTCCTTACTTTGGTATACTTCTGATCCTCTTTCTCCTCCTCTTCCTCATCATCAGTGGTCTCAAAGTTTACCTCAATGTCAGAATAATCCTGGTAATGGTTTGAAGATAAGAGTATCAGATAAAATTCAAAAAAGTTTGTTCCTCAAAATAAAACAAAATAAACATTCTCAATATAATATGTAAGACCAGATGTGATTAAACCAGTCTTAATATACACAGCAATGTAACCCAATTATACAAGATACAGTGGTCAATATGATGACGCTCAATATGACCTAATAAAGCTAATAAATGTTTGTAATATAGTTGTAAAAGCTAGTGTGTTGAACGGTATAATATTTTGTTATTACTGACCACAGCTATGCTATATAGTTTAAACTCTACTGTAGAATAGAATACTGTATGATCACTTACATCTTCCTCTGAGAGTTCCTGCTTGTCAGATATCTTGGCTTCCATCTGTTCTTCTGGAACAGGAGCCTCTAAGGTCTGACCAGCTTTTGTATCCTCCAAAGGTACATGGGGAAAAGGCCCCACCTCCACTTCTTTGGAAGTTTGTTCATCATTCTGTTGACAAGCAATGGAGTCTGATCCAGAGTCAGGTTCAGAGAGAATGATCTCCTTGATGTCACTCTCCGAGTCTTCACATACAACCTATGGCGTAGAGAGTCATGTCAAAGTCGATAAAGTAACAAGACTATTGATAAGTTATTTTGAACCAACAATAAAAGGCATGAGGTTCTAAATGTCTTACTTTGTTACTCTTCTGCTCCTGGTTCTCCTCCTCTTCCTCATCATCAGTGGTCTCAAAGTTTACCTCAATGTCAGAAATATCCTGGTAATGGATTGAAGATAAGAGGATCAGATTAAATTCTAAAAAGGTTCATCCTCACAAAAACAACAAGTCCCCTATATAATATATAAGACCAGGTGTGATTAAACCAGTCTTACTAGACACAGCAATGTGACCCAATTATGTAAGATACCGTGTTGAATATAATGATTTTCAATATCACTTACACATTTAATCGGCTATGTAATATTATTATAAAAGCTAGTGCGTTGACCAGAATAATATTTTGTATTACCGACCACAGCTGTGTGATATAGTTCTATAACCTACTGTGTAGGATAGAATACTGTATTATCACTTACATCTTCCTCTGAGAGTTCCTGCTTGTCAGATATCTTGGCTTCCACCTGTTCTTCTGGAGAAGGAGGCTCAGAGGTCAGAGCACCCATTATGTCTTCCTGGGGTGCAAGGGAGACATTTCCCTCCTCCACTTCTCTGGAAGTCTGTTCTTCCTTCTGTTGACCAGTGATGGAGTCTGACCTGGAGTCGGGTCTGGAGACAGTTATCTCCTCAATTTCACTCTTGAAGTTCTCTTTGTAGGCCACCTTAGTAAGCAAACAGTCAGGACTAAATATATGGAGTAAGAACACTATCTTCCTCTATCTCTTACCCCTTCTCATCAACAGACATTTCACAGTGAACCACCAAGTCAGAATCAAACTGAGAATCGTTTTGAGTACAGTTGCCTAGCAGGGTTTCATTACAGCTTGCAGTAAAAAAGGGTCAAATTATTATTATTTTCACACAAACTTGACAATTAACCACCCACTTTTACTTACATTTTGTGACTGGATGTAATCGCTGGATTGTTACAACTTATGAGCTACATGGTCAAAATGACATGACTTCAAATAACTTACGTCTCGATTCCAGACTTTGTCGGATATCATCTCCTCGATTTGGTCTTCTGGTGCAGGAGACTCTACAGTCAGAACGGCCTCTGTACTGTCCTGAGGCTGGAGAGGGAACCATAGCCCCTTTCCTTTCTTTATAACCGTTTGTTCCTTTTGTGGACCAGCGATGGAGTCAGATCCAGAGTCAGATGCAGAGAGAATGATCTCCTCAATGTCACTCTCAGAGTCTTCACTGACAACCTAAGGCAAAGAGAGTCATGTAAAGTCAGTAAAGTAAAAAGACTATTTTCTGTTGTTTGAAACTGTAAATGGCCTGTTGTTTTAAACTCCTTACTTTGGTATACTTCTGATCCTCTTTCTCCTCCTCTTCCTCATCATCAGTGGTCTCAAAGTTTACCTCAATGTCAGAATCATCCTGGTAATGGTTTGAAGATAAGAGTATCCGATTAAATTAAAAAAAGTTTGTTCCTCAAAAATAAACTACAGAATAACGTCCTCTATATAATTTGTACGACCAGATGTGATTAAACCAGTCTTAAGAAACACAGCGATGTAACCCAATTATACAAGATACAGTGGTCAATATGATGATGCTCAATATTACCTAATAAAGCTAATCAGTGTTGCAATATAGTTGTAAGAGCTAATGTGTTGAACAGAATAATATTTTGTATTGCTGACCACAGATTTGTCATATAGTTATAAAACTTACTGTGTACAATAGAATACTGTGTTATCACTTACATCTTCCTCTGAGAGTGACTGCTTGTCAGATATCTTGACTTCCACCTGTTCTTCTGGAACAGGAGCCTCTAAGGTCTGACCAGCTTTTGTATCCTCCGAAGGTAAATGGGGAAAAGGCTCCACCTCCACTTCTTTGGAAGTTTGTTCATCATTCTGTTGACAAGCAATGGAGTCCGATCCAGAGTCAGGTTCAGAGAGAATGATCTCCTTGATGTCACTCTCCGAGACTTCATATAAAACCTAAGGCAAAGAAAGTCATGCAAAAATCAATAATGTAACAAGACTATTGATAAGTTATTTTGAACCAACAATGAAAGGCATGCGGTTTTAAATGTCTTACTTTGTTACTCTTCTGCTCCCGGTTCTCCTCCTCTTCCTCATCATCAGTGGTCTCAAAGTTTACCTCAATGTCAGAAATATCCTGGTAATGGATTGAAGATAAGAGGATCAGATTAAATTCTAAAAAGGTTCATCCTCACAAAAACAACAAGTCCCCTATATAATATACAAGACCAGGTGTGATTAAACCAGTCTTACTAGACACAGCAATGTGACCCAATGATGTAAGATACCGTGTTGAATATAATGATTTTCAATATCACTTACACATTTAATCGGCTATGTAATATTATTATATAAGCTAGTGCGTTGACCAGAATAATATTTTGTATTTTTGACCACAGCTGTGTGATATAGTTCTAGAACCTACTGTGTAGGATAGAATACTGTATTATCACTTACATCTTCCTCTGAGAGTTCCTGCTTGTCAGATATCTTGGCTTCCACCTGTTCTTCTGGAGATGGAGGCTCAGAGGTCAGAGCACCCATTATGTCTTCCTGGGGTGCAAGGCAGACATTTCCCTCCTCCACTTCTCTGGAAGTCTGTTCTTCCTTCTGTTGACCAGTGATGGAGTCAGACCTGGAGTCGGGTCTGGAAACAGTGATCTCCTCCTCAATTTCCCTCTTGAAGTCCTCTCCGTAGGCCACCTTAGTAAGCAAACAGTCAGGACTAAGTATATGGATAAGTATATTACGACACTATTTCTAAACGAAAACTTGACAATTAACCACCCACTTTTACTTACATTTTGTGACTGGATGTAATCGCTGGATTGTTACAACTTATGAGCTACATGGTCAAAATGACATGACTTCAAATAACTTACGTCTCGATTCCAGACTTTGTCGGATATCATCTCCTCGATTTGGTCTTCTGGTGCAGGAGACTCTACAGTCAGAACGGCCTCTGTACTGTCCTGAGGCTGGAGAGGGAACCATAGCCCCTTTCCTTTCTTTATAACTGTTTGTTCCTTTTGTGGACCAGCGATGGAGTCAGATCCAGAGTCAGATGCAGAGAGAATGATCTCCTCAATGTCACTCTCAGAGTCTTCACTGACAACCTAAGGCAAAGAGAGTCATGTGAAGTCAGTAAAGTAACGAGACTATTTTCTGTTGTTTGAAGCTGTAAATGGCCTGTTGTTTTATACTCCTTACTTTGGTATACTTCTGATCCTCTTTCTCCTCCTCTTCCTCATCATCAGTGGTCTCAAAGTTTACCTCAATGTCAGAATAATCCTGGTAATGGTTTGAAGATAAGAGGAGGATCAGATTAAATTATAAAAAGTTTGTTCCTCAAATTTAAACTAAAGAAAAACGTCCCCTATATAATATGTAAGACCAGATGTGATTAAACCAGTGTTAATATACACAGCAAATGTAACCCAATTATACAAGATACAGTGGTCAATATGATGACACTCGATATTACCTAATAAAGCTAATAAATGTTTGTAATATAGTTGTAAAAGCTAGTGTGTTGAACGGTATAATATTTTGTTATTACTGACCACAGCTATGCTATATAGTTTAAACTCTACTGTAGAATAGAATACTGTATGATCACTTACATCTTCCTCTGAGAGTTCCTGCTTGTCAGATATCTTGACTTCCACCTGTTCTTCTGGAACAGGAGCCTCTAAGGTCTGACCAGCTTTTGTATCCTCCAAAGGTACATGGGGAAAAGGCTCCACCTCCACTTCTTTGGAAGTTTGTTCATCATTCTGTTGACAAGCAATGGAGTCTGATCCAGAGTCAGGTTCAGAGAGAATGATCTCCTTGATGTCACTCTCCGAGACTTCACATAAAACCTAAGGCAAAGAAAGTCATGCCAAAATCAATAATGTAACAAGACTATTGATAAGTTATTTTGAACCAACAATGAAAGGCATGCGGTTTTAAATGTCTTACTTTGTTACTCTTCTGCTCCCGGTTCTCCTCCTCTTCCTCATCATCAGTGGTCTCAAAGTTTACCTCAATGTCAGAAATATCCTGGTAATGGATTGAAGATAAGAGGATCAGATTAAATTCTAAAAAGGTTCATCCTCACAAAAACAACAAGTCCCCTATATAATATATAAGACCAGGTGTGATTAAACCAGTCTTACTAGACACAGCAATGTGACCCAATTATGTAAGATACCGTGTTGAATATAATGATTTTCAATATCACTTACACATTTAATCGGCTATGTAATATTATTATAAAAGCTAGTGCGTTGACCAGAATAATATTTTGTATTACCGACCACAGCTGTGTGATATAGTTCTATAACCTACTGTGTAGGATAGAATACTGTATTATCACTTACATCTTCCTCTGAGAGTTCCTGCTTGTCAGATATCTTGGCTTCCACCTGTTCTTCTAGAGAAGCAGGCTCAGAGGTCAGAGCACCCATTATGTCTTCCTGGGGTGCAAGGGAGACATTTCCCTCCTCCACTTCTCTGGAAGTCTGTTCTTCCTTCTGTTGACCAGTGATGGAGTCTGACCTGGAGTCGGGTCTGGAGACAGTTATCTCCTCAATTTCACTCTTGAAGTTCTCTTTGTAGGCCACCTTAGTAAGCAAACAGTCAGGACTAAATATATGGAGTAAGAACACTATCTTCCTCTATCTCTTACCCCTTCTCATCAACAGACATTTCACAGTGAACCACCAAGTCAGAATCAAACTGAGAATCGTTTTGAGTACAGTTGCCTAGCAGGGTTTCATTACAGCTTGCAGTAAAAAAGGGTCAATTATTATTATTTTCACACAAACTTGACAATTAACCACCCACTTTTACTTACATTTTGTGACTGGATGTAATCACTGGATAGTTACAACTTATGAGCTACATGGTCAAAATGACATGACTTCAAATAACTTACGTCTCTTTTCCAGACTTTGTCAGATATCATCTTCTCGATTTGGTCTTCTGGTGCAGGAGACTCTACAGTCAGAACGGCCTCTGTACTGTCTTGAGGCTGGAGAGGGAACCATAGCCCCTTTCGTTTCTTTATAACCATTTGTTCCTTTTGTGGACCAGCGATGGATTCAGATCCAGAGTCAGATGCAGAGAGAATGATCTCCTCAATGTCACTCTCAGAGTCTTCACTGACAACCTAAGGCAAAGAGAGTCATGTAAAGTCAGTAATGTAACGAGACTATTTTCTGTTGTTTGAAACTGTAAATGGCCTGTTGTTTTAAACTCCTTACTTTGGTATACTTCTGATCCTCTTTCTCCTCCTCTTCCTCATCATCAGTGGTATCAAAGTTTACCTCAATGTCAGAATAATCCTGGTAATGGTTTGAAGATAAGAGTATCAGATTAAATTCAAAAAAATGTGTTCCTCAAAATAAAACAAAATAAACTTTCTCAATATAATATGTAATACCAGATGTGATTAAACCAGTCTTAATATACACAGCAATGTAACCCAATTATACAAGATACAGCGGTCAATATGATGATACTCAAAATGACCTAATAAAGCTAATAAACGTTTGTAATATAGTTGTAAAAGCTAGTGTGTTGAACAGAATAATATTTTGTTATTACTGACCACAGCTATGCTATATAGTTTAAACTCTACTGTAGAATAGAATACTGTATGATCACTTACATCTTCCTCTGAGAGTTCCTGCTTGTCAGATATCTTGACTTCCACCTTTTCTTCTGGAACAGGAGCCTCTAAGGTCTGACCAGCTTTTGTATCCTCCAAAGGTACATGGGGAAAAGGCTCCACCTCCACTTCTTTGGAAGTATTTTCATCATTCTGTTGATAAGCAATGGAGTCCGATCCAGAGTCAGGTTCAGAGAGAATGATCTCCTTGATGTCACTCTCCGAGACTTCACATAAAACCTAAGGCAAAGAAAGTCATGCCAAAATCAATAAAGTAACAAGACTATTGATAAGTTATTTTGAACCAACAATGAAAGGCATGAGGTTCTAAATGTCTTACTTTGTTACTCTTCTGCTCCTGGTTCTCCTCCTCTTCCTCATCATCAGTGGTCTCAAAGTTTACCTCCATTTCAGAAATATCCTGGTAATGGATTGAAGATAAGAGGATCAGATTAAATTCTAAAAAGGTTCATCCTCACAAAAACAACAAGTCCCCTATATAATATATAAGACCAGGTGTGATTAAACCAGTCTTACTAAACACAGCAATGTACCCCAATTATGTAAGATTCCGTGTTGAATATAATGATTCTCAACATTACTTACACATTTTATCGGCTTTGTAATTTTATTATATAAGAAAGAGAGTCAAAGAGAGTCATGTGAAGTCAGTAATGTAATGAGACTATTTTCTGTTGTTTGAAACTATAAATGGCCTGTTGTTTGGAACTCCTTACTTTGGTATACTTCTGATTCTCTTTCTCCTCCTTTTCCTCATTATCAGTGGTCTCAAAGTTTACCTCAATATCAGAATCATCCTGTTATTTTTTTTAAGACAAGATTATCAAATTAACTTTATCTGAAAGGATTTTTCTCACACATAAATAGACCAAATCACTTATATAAAATTTAGGACCAGATGTGTATACATCTAACCGTCTTACTTAACACAGCGATGTAGTGCAATTGTATGAGGTATGAATATAATGATTTTCAGTTTTAGTATATACAGATCATATAGCTATATATGTTCATGTGATGTAATGTGTGATGTAATATAGCTAAATATGCTACTATGTTGAATCGATTGATGTATTATCACTTACATCTTCCCCAGAGACTTTGTGATCGTCAGATATCTTGACTTCCACCTGTTCTTCTGGTGTTGGGGACTCTATGGTCAGATCTGCCTCTGTATCTTCCTGGGGTGCGAGGGAGACATTTACCACCTCCCCTTCCTCGGAAGTCTGTTCATCTTCCTGCTGAGCAGTGTTCAAGTCAGTATTACACTATTTCTGCTGCAGTTTATGCTTTTTTTTTTCAAACAGTTATATGAGCTGCTGTGCTGAATAGACTAATGCATTATCACTTACACTTTTTTCAGACGTCTTCTCCTTCACCTGTTCTCCGGCAGGAGATTCAAAGGTCACAACAGCCTCTGTATCTTCCCGAGGCTGGAGAAGGACACACTCCACCTCTAATTCCCTCTTTGCTTTAATCACTTCTGGTTGCACTCTCCCTGTTGCCTCCTTTGCAATCTTCACCTCCTCCCCCTCACTGCATGCGCCACTCGCCTAAGATGGAATGAAAAAAATGTAGTGGGCCTGTCCAAGAATGTTTAAATTACGAAAAAATATATTTCGATTCTAAAATGGGGTGAGATGTTGACATACCTGCACTTCCTCAAGGAGGCTGGGATTCGTTTCGTCTGTGCCGGAGGGAGTATCGTTGGGGCTGGCGTGATTTGCCCTGTAGTTAATTCCACCGGCTGTGTTCTCCTCACAGCTGGAACAACTAGAGCTGGCCTCGTCTTTCTTACTCCCTTCACAAACGCTGACCCTTGACCCGGGACGTTTAGGTGGAAGTCGAGAATGCTGTCTCCTATCTTCAGAGGGCACGGCTACAAATACCAGGGGGAAAAGACGTAACTTGACTTAGCCAGGAGGTTAGATTAGGTTTAGATTGGTTTCATATTAACCAATGGGGAATGTCAACTTACAGGTGTCAAACAATGAGCTATCTAACTCATTGGCCCTCTGAGGTTGCACATGACCTCTGCGGCCCTTGCCACCTCTCATGGATCTAGCAGGCCTTTGTAGGACAATCCTCCTTTCCTTGAGAACCTTCATGTTGTTTTCCCAAAGGGGGACCTGACCTGACAGTAATTTGATCTCATAATTTGATCCGGAGCTGGTAATCAAGGGAGAGAGTGTTTGCGGTTCAACCTCAACATCCTCCTTTATCAAGCTGCTTGGGCCTGAGTCGTCGTCAGTCTTGTTTGGGATCTCATCCGCCTCGCTTGGAATCACCGCTGTCTGGGACGTGATCTCACAGATATTGTTTGGGATCTCCTCACCTTTGCTTGGGATATCGGCAGTCCTACTTTGGATCTCTGCTGTCTCACTCGGAATCTCAGCAGTCTCACATGCGCTCTCGACGGTTTTGATCGGAATCTTTTGGTCTGCCTCGCTTGGAATCTCGATGGTCTGGGATGTGATCTCAGGGGTCTTACTTGGGATCTCAACTGTCTTGATTAGGATCCCATCCGTCTCTTCAGGGATCTCAGCTGTCCTATTTGGGATCCCAGCAGCCTTGTGAGCTCTATCTACTGCCCATGTAGCTAGCACATTTTGTTCTAACTGGCACACAGCTTCCACCTCTGCACCCAGATCTTTTCTCCATGCCAGCAGTTTTTCAGCGTAGCCCCTGCGTTTCAGTAGCTCCCCCTCCTGCTCGACCAGATACCTACAAGGCAAGATAACAACAGTTACCTCAAGACCGATTTACATTTGCTATGAGTTACAGTTAATTGTGAATACAGGGAGTTAAGACCATTAGGACACTGTCAACATTTACTTTTCATAAAGTTGCATCTCAAAGTGAGTTGCGGTGTGAGAAGTTGAAATGGAGATGTGGGCCTCAGAGGGTGATGGAGAAGAGGTTTGTGTGCCCTGGTCACACACTGAGGTGTTACCCCGGCATTCACGAGCTGGGGAAGCCTTCTCCTCCTGTACCAGCTGGCCAGAGGCCAAACTCTCAGGAACACTGGTCAAAGTGGGAGAGGTGAATAGGAAAAATGGGAAGAGTTCAAATGCAAACAGTGAGAACATGTTCCTTGAGTGAGAAATAAAAATATTCCTTGTTCAAACGTTGACACCCAAACTGTAAGAGATGAGCCAACGGACCCTTACACACATGAACCTTTGGGGATATGGACTGTGAACTCAAAGTATGCCCACATTGATTTAGCATTACCAGTCAGTGTGGACTGTGTCATTGCAGGACTGTTGGGTCTGCTGTGGGGGATGAATTGCTATGGAGACCACTGGATTCTCAGCAATGCCCAGAGAAGCTGGTGAATCCTCCACCTGGGCCCAAGGAGAAGGCAATTTGTCATGGAAACGTCCAATGACATTTCATATTATGGCAGGGGCAATACGATTTCTCGTTCTTTGTCTATGCCATGTATAGACATGCTGGTGGTAACTGGTGGAACTACTTAATGGAAACACTTTAGGGCATGAGAGTTTGTTTTAAAAGCATAGTACTCACCTGTACTGATAACCTGAGCTAGTACAGTTTTTACACAGGTTACATGTTATAGTATAGGTTAGAAATATAAGAAATCTTTTTTTTTCTTACCCCATTGCAGGATTCCTGTGGAGTTCTCTGTGCAATTATGCACTGTATTATCTCAGTTAGCAGTATGGCCTGGGGAATGATAAGATTGGTTGGGAGAAACATGTGTGACCTGTTAATGAAATCTCTGAGCTATAGCAGCAACACTTTAATCATACAGTACTCTTTTCTTACCTTCCCAATAGCAATATTTGCTGCGATTTCTTGTTCCACAGCTATCGGGATCAGTGGATCTGGCCCCCCAGCTAAACAGAATTGGAGAAGTAGGGGGTATTTAAAAATAATAATAATAAATTATATTGCAGGGCGCCTTTCAAGACACTCAAGGTCACCACAATAAACAAATAAGTAAGATATGAATAGCAAAGCAATACAACAATACGAATGTGAGTAAGAAGGGTAGGGAACTACCCAGTCAAATTAGTCAAATTACAAATAATTCAAGGGAGCATTAAAGGGAATATACTAGTTTGAACAAATGGGGTTTTAAAATAAGAAAAGGAAAACAAACGCATTTGAATCAAATAAACACCAAATACTCACTGTTCCTCTCACTGTGGGCCATTTAAAATGTTGGATAATATCTTTCCATATTTGAATACAATACATTAGACTCAAACCGTCTGTTTCAGCAACCTTACTGCAGTAGTGTAATGTCGCAAATGGCACACATTGGGTTATGATTCCAAATTCATGTTCTTAAAAAGAATGTTGATTTTATGATGCAATAATACAGGAGCAGGAAAAAATATGAAAATTCTATTGCAGCTAGAACCAAAAGAGAACACACAGGAATAGAACATTGGTAAAGAACTTTAAGACTTTGCAAATGTATCTATAAATATATATATATATATATATACATCTCTCTCTCTCTCTCTCTCTCTCTCTCTCTCTCTCTATATATATATATATATATATATATATATATATATATATATATATATATATTCATTAATATCAGTCAGATTTATATATTTTTTTACATTGACTATGGTATAGATTAAAATAAATAATGATTTATTACGATATATATATATATATATATATATATATATATATATATATATATAATTTCCACGCATTTTCTTTAGTAGTAGTAGTGTAGTTTTATTAGTGTTTTATTTACCAAGTAAAGATATAAATGAGTAAAGAAGTATAAGCCTGTCGAGCAGTCTTTAGGCACATTGTCTGAATACAGAAGGTACTGATGTATGCAGAAAATTGGTGTTCAACTTTTGATCACTATTTTACCATAGTACAAAATGTATATAATTCTGCAAATAATTGCAAAGCCCACAAAAAAAAGCTGTCTTCCCAAAAGTTTATAAGAATACAACTTTGTCCATCATTAGCTATGACGGAAAGGACACATATTTTGATGTTTAATAACAATTAAACCATAGTCATTTGGATCGATAGATATAGCCAAATTTGTATTGGATTTATTGTAGGTTCCCCTATGATTACCGTTCAACCTCTGCGCTAGTTAAGCCTATATTGCCTTGGAGATTGTGTTCTCTGATTTAATCTTGACGTATTTCTATGCTTGGCTTGTCAGTACATCTGTTGTCATCATCTGTGATGAAACACTATCTGGCTGCATCTTCCTTGTTTAAGAAAAAAAAGGTTATGAAATATATGTTTGTCACACTCAAGGGTCTCAAACCACAATGTTCACTTGCTGTTCATTTGTTGGCATGAACTTGATTAAGTCAAAAACAAAAGCGAGGCTTGAGTGCAACCCTGCCACAACCCCAAGACTCTCATTGAAAGTTGTTGTACTGCAACTCAAGCAGCCCTCGTGCACTTTGCCACTTTGAAAGCAAGACGTTGGCTAAATGGTCCAGTCGGCATTTCCAGGTGACATTTTTATCACCAATTAAGGCATGACACTATATGATTAGAACGTATTTTTGGCTGTCTCGCGACGTGATAAATATAAAAAGAGAAAGATATTGCTAAGAAACTTTTCCAGGGATATTGCAGTTTCAGGCTACTTTAAGATTTGATATGGGTCCATTCGAAGTGACAACACTGCAATATCTTAACCACCATATTATGAGACACGTCGTGACCTCGGTCAGGCCGCTTTCAAGATATTGTGTGCACCAAGACGTAACCTTACAGAGTCTCAAAAGGTGATCTTTTTTATCTTGTAAGCTCAAGTTAATTATCTTGTGCGCACAATATATTGATTTTTGTGTGAACAAGTTATTGCTCTTGTCGGCTACAAGATTTACTATAAATGCATATGAGTCTGGATATGCTTATGGGTCAAACCTTTCAATAACGGTAACTACCACATTTCAGAATGAAGACACGAAATGGAATTGAATCATTTAAAATACCCAATAAATCTAAATGTAACCTATGCAGAGTTAGCCTACATAGGTCCGTTGATCTATGTCCCACTGTTGATTCCAGTATATTGGAAGCAAAGCAATAGTCCCCCATCTAGTGGTAAAGTAGAATGCTAGTTCCGAATGCTTGTCCTTATGTTTTGTTTTTAGAAACCATTCCTCCGTTTGTTTTAAATTTCAGTCCGCTTCCCTCTTTTGAATTCACATGAAGCCTACAGTTTTTGGACGTCTCTTCCCGTCTATTAATAGACAATAGTGATTATAGTGATTCACAATCAAAAGATAATTATAGGCTAGATGAAGAAAATAGGAAAAGAAACTACATAGAAATAGTTAATATAACCTGTTGAAACATGCCTCACATTTTGGCCTGGGCCAATTGAATTGACATTTTTAAAATGTATCAAAATGGTCGTTTCTATTTAGACAATTGCTACTACACTGACTCATATAGCGGAGCGGCAAGGATTATTGGAATCATTTCCATCCATAGCCCCCTTCCCCAGCCTATTTATGTTCCTCTCAGCTAGACTCATTGGCTCCGAGCCTGTATTTTGCCATACAGTGGTAGCCTAATCATCACTCAAGGAATCCGCGTCGTTTCGTCTCAATTCGTAACCACGGAAACTTGAAATAACCTCAATTCATGTGCTCTTCAGTTATCACTTTGAGTAAGACAATACAATGTGGAAACAGACATCGCTTAAAGGTAAATTATAACATTGTTCTTCTTTTTAGTTTAGGTAATTTATGCTTCTCAAGAGAGACATATCACAGGGATTCGTGATTGTTTTCTGTGTTAGTGTTATTTTTAGTTGTGAAAACGTACGCTCTATCATAAGGAAGATCCTCTCTATTCAACCTGTTGTGAATCTTGGTTTATATGATCGTCTATAGCATTCGTCTACCCTTATTGACACGCACAAATTAGGCTAGAGCGTCCGACTCCGACTGTGCAGCTACGTGGGCGCTCCAATTAAACATTGCACAAGATCACAGCTGGAAAGATTATTTTAAGTTGAAATTATGCATAATTTACATATAGATGGATTGCGTTAACTTTAGTAAATGTTCTGTTTATAACTCAATTGCATAGGACATGCCACTTTGAACTGTGCATGTGCAGCCCTATATATGAACATGGCATGGAAGTGGACTGCTGTTTGGGATCATTTGTTTTTCTACTCACTATCACACTGGATGAACAGTATTCATTGCTAATAGGTGGGAAAAGTTCCTACCTCTGGTTTATTATGCTGTTGTTGGACTGCGGGAATGTACTTCACATTTTATGGCGTACGCATATATTTAACCTTCCAAATTACTCAAACCCTGGCTCCCTTCAGGAGGCGGGCGAAACCCTTTCAGGAAGACTCTGCCATATGCAAACCTCGCCTCCAGCGAGGCGCCTAGGCAGACGGTATGGCTCAGCCCTTTAGCCTTTCCCTGCTTGCAGACTGCCCTGCCCTCTCATAGGTTATGTGGGTAAAGCAGAGATGCTGTCATGTCTCCGGCGCAGGTCTGAAGAGCCGTGCTGCTGCTGAGTGAGTCACCCTCCCTGTGCCTCAGCTCTCCCACTCTTAATAACGCTCCTTTCATCTCCTGCTCAATGGAAATGGCCTTGTTTCCCTCTGTTTCACATAGGCTTGCACTAAAGCGGCGCTTTGGGCAGCCTCACCGACTTGGCCCAGGCAACATCCAAGCCAACGAAGGAGAGAAATTGCAGAGAGCCGTGGGATCCCTAAGACGGGGCAGGGGGGGGGGGGGGGGGGGGACGCCACGGCGATGCACCACTCAATGTTCCGGCCGTCATTTACTTGTGATGGACTTATCTCGAGATCTGAGCCGACAACGGGAAAGGCGGCGCCCGGGCTAAGTTCGCCGCGAACATCATGGGCATCGGTCTGGTGCCTGGCCGTGGTGAGCAGGAGAGCGGTGAACGCTGCAGCCGCGGCACAGCGCTGTCAGAATAATGGGACCCCATCCTGTCGGGTCATCTCTTTCACCCAGCTGTCTCCCGCAGATACATTCAATTACCCAGCTGAGCATCCCCAGATAGACAGCACATTTGACCCCAGCACCTGAAAACAGCTCCGATAGAAATAGCCCGGGCTCGATGACTGACGTCTCTCACCGTCGGCGCCGGAGCTAGACACGAGGTAAAAGAGTGCATGTGCTGAACCGCCCGTTTAACCCCTTGCCTCTCCTTCTCTCTCTCTCTCTCTCCCTTTCAGCGCTATGCTGAGACCGGCGCCAACAGCCTGCCGTTCCTTCAGAGATGCTCACCACGTCGGATCAATCCCTGTCCCTCTCCCTCACCCCCGACCACCACCCCTCCTCGGCCCCCGCTGCCGGGGGGCCCATAGGCGGCGGCGGCGGCGGCAGCCACGTCCGCGCCTCCCTGTCCCTGCCCGAGCCAGAGGCCTGGCGGACCCCCGGCCCCACGGTGCGACAGGCCCTGGCCCAGGGCTCCCGCTCCTGCTCCCTGCAGGTGCCCCGCATCGTGCCCGAGTACCTGGGGCTGCCGCCCCGTGCCGCCAGCTTCGACGTCCCCTACCGGAGCGACGACGGCTCGTCCGAGGCCGGCTCGGGGTCGGTGAGCCCCCACGGCATGCTGCGGCGACGCGGCGGCACGGTGGACCAGAGGGACGTCATCCGGGCCCACGAGTCGCACAAGATCCAGAGCACGCCGCAGGCCCGTCGGAAAGAGTGGGAGTGAGTACACAAAAGCCGAGTCGCCAACCGGGCGGCGCTTCAAATCCCCCCCCCCCGCGCCGCGCCAACAAGCCTCGGGTGGGGAGGGACGTCTGGACGGGAGGGGGACCGGCGCGCGTCAGTGCCCCATGGCGGTGGTTCTCCGTGGTGTTGGTGAAGAGTGCGACGCTGTCCTCGTCCTTCTTAGAGCACCGCTGGTGCAGACGCAGATCTCCTCGTTATCATTGTGTTTTAATAAATGTCACAGTGGTGGACGCCAGTGCCGCTCTGGCTCCACTATTTTCAGCCCGAAAGCCCGGCGCTCGTTCATTTACCTGTGAAGTGATTTCTGTTGGCCGCCCGGCCGGCTCTAATCAGATGCTGAATAGCGTTATTAATGGCGGCGTCGAGCGGGCCTGGCGGCGCAACTCTGAGCTTCGGAGTCACGTTGCTCTGATTACCCCGCTTCCCATCACTCCAACATGGAGTGGCACTCCATCACGCTAGACCCCCCGCCCCGCTTCCCAACCACCACCCCCACCCCCACTCCGAACCACAGTTCTTCCATTGTCTTCCTCCCCCATGCCCAACGCGTCCTCTTCACCGTTGCTCATGCAGACTGTTTACTGTAGCCACGTCCTCTCTTGTCTCAAGGTCTTTGGACCTATTCATGCTTTCCGGACACACACACACACACACACACACACACACACACACACATACACACACACACACACACACACACACACACGCACACACACACACGTGTACAATCAACACTGGGCTATGCACACATAAACAAATGCATTTGCACATTCACACTCGCGCACGCGGTCGCACACACTCTCTCTCACACACACACACACACACACACACACACACACACACACACACCCACACACACACACACACACACACACACACACACACGCTACATACTTTTCTCATTCCTTTTATACACTCACGCTCTTGCTACCCGATTGCAGATGCACGCCGCTTCTTTCAGATCCACCGCCCCCTCACTCATTCATGCCGTCTTTACAGCAAACGTATAGTTAGAGGCTGAATGTGCCTGGCCCAAATCCAGTCTGTAGATACTCATCTCCTCCTATTACCACTGAAGTAGAAACACAGCTGCATTTGTGTATCAGAATGACCATCGGTAGGGCCAGAATTATGGTGGTCTTAGTGCACTAGATGCAGTGGGCACGTTTCACCACAAGAGGGCGCTACAGAATCAATCTACAAAAGGTGTGCTCAAAGGAAGCAGCAGGTGGAAGCTTTGACATTGGTTTCCATGCGGAGTTTAGCTGACTGTGTTTTGGGGGGATTCTTGCCATGTTCATTTCTCTAAGATTTGTGGATTAGCAGATGAAACTTAGGTAAATCAGGCCTTAATAAAATAAAATGAAGCGAGGAAGAAGTACCTGAGGCATCTGTCAGAGAAGTTTGGATGTTTGTAGTTGACGTAATGTTTTCAATAGATCAGAATTAACTCAAAGGAGAAGTTTAAAGAATATGACAAATGACTGTACCATTACGCTGTTGTTTATTATATTACCATGGTAGATTAATTGTACTAATGTGTTGTTGGCCATCGGGTTACATATTAAGAAAAAAACAGAACAATATCCAACAAACCAATACCAAAACAACTTTGCATCACATGTCAGTTATGATTGATGTGTGTTTATGTAAGCATCATCTATTGGTTGAATCCAATGGCCACAACTCAGCCAGAGACGGTGTCTGTTGCTAAGGAACGGAGAAAAAGAAAAAAAAAACACTAAAACCTCTTCAATCAGCGTTGGGCTTGAAAGCCTGTCGGCAATTACATAAACGCTCTCCAGAGTTATGTCGATAAGTACACCCATTAACGGTTTAATTCAGGGTGTGCGCCACCTGTAACCCCACGCACTTCACCCAACCCTAAAGATAGTTCTGGAAAAGTGGCGTCCCAGGGAGTTTTTCCCTCTGAGAAGTCCATTGACGGCCATGAGATAATGACAGCCTTCAGGGAATTTCTAGTGTGTCTATTGTGTCTCCGGGATTTCATCCACTTCCGAAACCTCAGCTAAAAGCCTAGTTCGTTTGACCCCCTCGTTTAGGGTCATATGTAGAGAGCGGCTGGCCCTATTGGAACCCAGCTTGTTTCTCCAATGGAACAGGACTTTGGGTGTTTGGGTGTCCTCTCTTTACGTTCGAAGGCAGACCAAGCTAACAGATTTATTTCTGGGGCTATTTGTAGCCATTACATAATTAAAAACAGAATGGGACTTGATTGCCGTGTAACAGAGTAAGTCTCAGCGACGCTCAGACTTGATTTACGAGGCTCAACTGATGGTATTCCACCCATTGGTTCCTTGAGGATGCCCAACCCCTCTGCATTTAACCAGCGGTACTGACTGAAGCATTGACACGGTGTGCTAGATGCAGAGTTACCCTGAGGGGAGAGACAGATTTCTGAAGGAAGAGGTCGCTCTATTGTGCAACAAGGCTTTTGTTGGCAAAATGAAAAGAACAGAGCAGAAATTCAAGAGAGCTGTGTCGCTATGGAAACAACTGTTAAGAGAGAGAGAGAGAGAGAGAGAGAGAGAGAGAGAGAGAGAGACAGGGAAAGGAAAAAAAACATTTTTTATGTTTATAGAGATGGACAAATATTTTTGTCTGACACCAGAGAACAGAGAACCCTTTTTTGGGTGGTTTATGTAATGGGGTTTATGTAAAACATGTATCATAAGAAAAAGAGCCCAGGATATGAAAGATACAGTAGGTGCATAAATCTGAATGTTTGAATTGGTACAGCCATATTTTAGCCATACCAAATCCAACATTATAAAGAAATATGTTTAATAAAATATTCACCTGAGGATTCTTTCACAATGCCATGTAATATCAGAATTAGGGTTGGACTCACATTCATTTATGCTGATAAATGTATGTGTGCATAGAGTTTGACTTGGGCTGCATACATGTTCCATCCTCATGCTGCACGCAAACATGTTGCCTTTTCCCCTATTTTGATTTAATATTGTTATCTTTTCAGTTATGGTGTTTACATCAGCTGTAAACAAACACATCAGCTGTATCTAATTCAAATCACTTAGAAGGTATCAATGCATACTGTATATGTGGTTGAGACAAATCAGTCAACTGAATTTATTCAATTGACTTTATTTTTTTGTTTATTCTGCGCAGGAAGATGTATTGTGTAAAATCCGTTTTGGAGTCCTCTGATAGGGCTTTCTTTATAATCATTAATGTAATGTCCCTAATTACTATATCAATAGTGTTATGTGAGTAATGATCTTAATGGTCATTCTTTAGAGAAACCCCCCTCTTCATCCCCACAGAGGGTGCCAGATGGAATGAATGAGTGTAGTTGCCAAATGAGGTCTCTTTCATACTTGGAGTGTGACACTCCCTGATTTCTTCTCCCTCCAAAAAGAGAGCAAGCACAAGAACTATTTCATGATCTATTTTTATGTCTGACATTTTACTCCGATATTAGCACAATGACCTGGTTTTTGGAAATGTTTTTGTAGTGTGTGTCTTTCTCCCTTCAAGTGGCCCGTGTTGTTTGATTATATCCTCAGCATCAATGTGGTTGATTTAGAAAATTTGAGGCCAGTGATAAATGATTGTTTTTGATTTGAAAACTGCCATACAACCTTCCTTTATAAGATTGTAAACGTGAAGTGCATGCCCTTACAATTTGACTTGATATAGCTATCAGTTCAACCATGAAAGTTTAAATGAAAATGGGGTACAACCCTCCGACCACCCTCTGTGTAGAACAGGGTGATTTTTACGGAGATTTTCTTCTTTCTTGTATTAGACGAATTGCCATGGTTACAAAAACGTAATTCCCAATCGCTCCTCTGCTTCCCATTCAATCAAAATTTTAAATTTCCATCGTAAAATACGAAGGAGGGGGCTGAGCAATTGGACGCGTACACTCCGTGCTGGCTGATCATTTTTCTACCAGGTGATAAGATTGAAAGATAAGCGCGTTGCAGATCAAATGAGACTCCTCTCTTGTAGGAGGAAATGGCTATTTCGATTTACATAAATAGATGAAGGCATGTTTTATTTTGTAAAAAGTAATTTTTACTTAGAATAACATCGGTAAAGTTTGTTTTCGTCAAAAAGATGCATAAAGTTTGTGGGGAGAGGACATCGGTTGAATCTTTTGGTTTGATGATGACAGAATAAGCTTTTTTATTGCGTAAATTACAAAAAGCGTAACATGGGATTTTGTTCATTGTGTTTTTTGGCGATTCATGGAAAATCCAGTGGATGATATTTACTGTTTGCTTTGAGTTTGGAGAAGCGCATTTCTAAACTTGTTTGACCAACCCGAGATGAAGGAATGATAAAGATGAGAATTTAGAGCCCACAATCAAAATGTGCAAACGTTCTTCTTCGAGTGACTTGCTCACGAAAATAAATCAAACATATTCAAACTGTTAAAATGACATGGAGTGATACCGCAACTTTCGGAAACATTTTTACACTTTAGAAGGTAAGCTGCCAATGGATTGACAGTGGGTAGTGGTATTCACGCTTGTTCCAGTGTGTATTTAACTGTCGAGGATAAGTAGTATCCAGTGTTATTCTATTTTTTTATTTTTTATTTTTTTCTCAATAGAATGGCTAGGTTTGGTGATGACGTTCCGAGCACTCTGGATTCCGGAGAGGGGGATCCTGAACGCGGAGGAGACAGCCAGGACACGGCCTCAGGTGGACTTTCAGGCTCTTTGAAACAAGCCAAAGCTCAGAGAGCGCGTACCATGGCTTTTTACAACCCTGTTCCTCACCGGCAGAACTGTCTCACCATCAACAGATCACTCTTCATATTCGCCGAGGACAATTTAATTAGGAAGTACGCAAGGAGAATAATAGAATGGCCATATCCTTTCCAGAAAATCTAAAACATCAGAGTGGTTTGCCAACAAAAGTGGCCTTTCAAATTGTTAAGGTTATTGTTAATTGTTTCAAATTAAGGCATACATCATGTTATATTTTTTGTCTTTTCTTAACTTCTAACGGATGTTTGCTTTTGTTCAGCACCATGGACAGCGCCCATAGATTCAACGCATGCTTACCTAACTTTTCATTTTGCTAGTTATTCACGTGTACTACATTGTCCTTGCTGATTTTCGCAAAATAAGATGTAGCCCTTACATATTCCAATCTATTGATTACCTTATTTAGTTTAGTTGTTGCTGACTGATTGCTTTGTAAAATATACTACTTCTATGTACATTTTATTTTATAAGCACGTTTATTTGTCCCACGGCCACTTCATTGAAATCACCCAGCACGTCGTAATGAATTCGGAGTTTAAAACCGATTGTCACTACGAAATTCATTGCGAATTGTACGTGCGTACACCCTCTTCGCTGGCAAAAGGCAACAGGTTAGGCATTTGGTGATCTTTTGAAACAGCGCTGCACACTGTGGGCGGGATGTAGGCATATAACTCCACTGCTATCGCTACTCTTAGGAATGTGAAATTATCCGTGAGTAGGTGTTTGAACAAAATATTAATTATTTCTCTGTTTCCCTTTACTTGACTCTTGCCACACATTTTTTCATTTGGTTTGGTTATTAGTTATATGTACAGAACCCACATTACCTCACCTAACATACTTCTGTAGTAACCAGCCAGACAGGTTAGCCAGACTGTTTATGCCTGCACAATGCACTTAAAATCATACTCATTCTAATCCTGAAGAATGATAACTTTGTATTGGTTACGCCATCGATCCTGTCATTATCACACTTTTTGCTCTGTAGAATATATGAAGTACAGGTTACAACACTTGTGAAGTGTCTCTCAATCCTGCTGTTATCTAACCATAGGGCTGGACGCTGAGAGGGGCTGTGGCTTGTGATTTTACCACGCACTGTGTTTAAGTGTGTGTGGGTATGTGTGTGTGTGTGTGTGTGTGTGTGTGTGTGTGTGTGTGTGTGTGTGTGTGTGTGTGTGTGTGTGTGTGTGTACTGTAGAGGTGGGGGGGGCTGGCCCCGTTAGGCCGTCCTTTGTCATGGGAAAGGTGACTGGGACCCATGGTCATGCAGCCGGAGTCTAAAGCCAATAGTAGCACATTGATTTCTTTCTCTTCTTGAGCACACTGGACCTACATTCCGTGTTTCAACAACTTTCAGATTTCAGCCCAACGTTGAAAGAACAAAAGGGCCACTAAAGCCAAAAAATACAGGAGAAAACACAAAAGATGTGTTGTTGTTTTTGCTGTTGCTATAGCAACATATAGTGCCAGTACGTAATCGTAATAGTAGTAGATGTCAACCCAAACTGTTAAGGCTGATCTTTCATGGCCTTCTGGAGCCCAGGTCTCTGCAGCCTTGAGTTGAGCTTCTATTTGAAGTGGGGGTAAGAGGGTTTTATTGTGCAAGCTTTCCCCAGCTCAGCTATTTTTAACAAGTCCTGGTTGTGTGGATGTGGACTCGTCAATGTGAGTCACTTGCGGCCCCAGAGGGCCCCTGTCGCAGGCCTCCGCAGTGAATTAATGACACCGTTTTCACTGAAGGAAAGAGAATTAGCAATGAAGGAGACAGAGCATCTCGTGTGGGGCGTGATAGGACACACATATAGTCTCACACGGTCTCTACACCCCCCCCCCCCCACACACACACACACACACACACACACACACACCCACACACACTCCTCCCCTCTCTCTCTCTCTGAGAAACAGGGAAGTACACACACACACACACACACTCCTCCCCTCTCTCTCTCTCTCTCTCTGAGAAACAGGGAAGTACACACACACACACACACACTCCTCCCCTCTCTCTCTCTCTCTCTCTGAGAAACAGGGAAGTACACACACACACACACACACTCCTCCACTCTGTCTCTCTCTAAGAAGCAGGGAAGCGCGCACACACACTCGCGCGCCGCACACACACACTTACCTTGCTTGCTCTTACTGTACTGCGATTACAGGTGCAGCGGCAGCTTGGGCCTGACAGAGCTCCCATTAACCAGGTTCAGCCTGGGGGAGTTGAGCCTGTGGAGAGGTGACTCTAATGGGCCAAGCGGACTTTGGAGCCCCCCCCCCCCCCCCCTCTCTCTGTCTCTGTCTCTGTCTCTGTCTGTCTGTCTCTCTCTCTCTCTCTCTCTCTCTCTCTCTCTCTCTCTCTCTCTCTCTCTCTCTCTCCCCTCTCCCTCCACTCTTTTATATAAAAGCACTTTTAAAAAAGCGGGTTGCCATGGATACTGCTTTCTCTCCGTCGGATTGCTCGCTTGCCGTACCGGAGAACAGAAACCTTTTCCATCCTTCATCCGCCTCTTAATCGTCCGTCTCTGTGGTTTTTGCATTAAGCGCTCCGCGCTGCCATTGTGCCCGCCATCAGCAGGGTTCCACCTTGCCTGTGTGCTCAGTGTGAGTTCCTTAACCCCCGTGCCCTGCACGCCCTTCGAGTACATGATCCTGGCCACCATCACGGCCAACTGCATCGTCCTGGCCCTGGAGCAGCACCTGCCAGGAGAGGATAAGACCCCCATGGCAAAGCGACTGGTGAGGAGGCCAAGCATTGCAACACCGACAAGCTCTGCACCAAGAGCTCCGGGCTCCTCCCACCTCTGAAGCGACATTTGAGTAGGCCGGAATCGTACCCAAGTACGGTTCGGCGGACTCAAATGGCACACTTTTGGGGGGCGAGGCAAAACGAAACAAAAAAGTTTGACACAAAGAAAAACCGAGTTGCACCAAACCCCAGTTTACGATTGAAAATGAAACGGCACATGAACGCATGCGTGTTTCACCAGTTGAGACGGTTTGTGTTGCGGTTGTCCCCTTGCAGGAGAAGACCGAGCCCTACTTCATCGGCATCTTCTGCTTCGAGTTTGGCATCAAGCTGGTGGCCCTGGGCTTCGTGTTCCACAAGGGCTCCTACCTGAGAAACGGCTGGAACGTCATGGACTTCATCGTCGTTCTCAGTGGGTGAGTGACTGCACGCGCCCCCTCTCTCAAACCTTGCGCCGGCCAAAACCCAGGCTCGGGGGTGACGATGTGATCAACTTCGACGTTGAACTTCTCTTTGATTTATCGAGGCAATAAGTCCCCCCCCCCCCCCCCCCCCCCCCGCCCCCCCCCCCCCCCCCCCCTTGGTCAAAACCATCAATACCTTCTTGGGATCCATAACGATCCTCTAGAAGACGGTGTCAACCATTCCACAGCGGTCCATGACAGTGCAGCTACACGCCTCCTTAACTCATCGAGCTGGTACCCAAATGGGGAAGGATCTAGGAGAGTGTGGCCGTAGTAGCTGCCTGTCCTCGGCCTGGTAGGAAGCAGGCATCGCGTACCGTTAAACCTGATACTGCCACCGTTCGCGAGACACTGTGCCCTGGCATGACGCGCATCTCTCCCTTGCACTGCGGGGCTTTGCGGCCGGCAGATAGGTAGGCGGATAAGTGGCCGTCGTGTCGAAAGCCCGTTTTCCATTTGCCCCCTAGGACCCTCCGTGAATTGAATGTAAATGCAGCCCTGAGGATTTTATGCAAAGGGAGGTGGAGTAGAGCGGACCTGGAAAGAGAGCGGGGCAGGACAGACAGACAGACAGACAGACAGACAGACAGACAGACAGACAGACAGACAGACAGACAGACAGACAGACAGACAGACAGACAGACAGACAGACCTTAGAAGACAGGCGGAGAAGGAGAGGGAAAGGAGAGAGATGGTGCTTTGTTTTCTGCCAAGGAGTTAATGAATGCATATGGTTACTTGCTCAACAGTTAACATATTCATCGTGCGCGCTGAAAGGAACATGACTGGTGTGAGTGTGTTGAGCGGCGTATGGCTAAACGTATACTATTCAGGGAAGATTGCTGTTGGCGTGTTGACACGGCAGCTCACCCCAACTCCCACGCCGTCCACTCTCTCTCTCTCTCTCTCTCTCTCTCTCTCTCTCTCTCTCTCTCTCTCTCTCTCTCTCTCTCTCTCTCTCTCTCTCTCTTTCTCTCTCTCTCTCTCTCTCTCTCTCTCTCTCTCTCTCTCTCTCTCTCTCTCTCTCTCTTTCTCTCTCTCTCTCTCTCCTCTGCTCTCCCTGGCTCACACACTCTTTCTCATGCTTAATGCGCTTACGTAAAAGGCCTGTCGTCCTCCTCATCATCGCAATCGACAGACGTTGAGCGGCGCCCGAGCGCAACAGGTGCCGCAGCTTCCTGTCACAGGTTTTGCCAGAGCTCGTCGGGGTCAAATTGGGAACGGGTCCTAATGGACAGGCCCGGGACTGACAGCAGAGGCCAGGTCAGCGCACCAGTAAAATGGCATCCATGAAATCACGTGTGAGTAATGTTTCTGGTTCCTTGAGCGGGTCAACCGGGTATCTCACCTCGCTGGTTGGCTGGGCGCCCCTGGGCGTTACTTGCCCATCGGGTTGCCTCGCCTTACACATCACCAGATTGCATTCGTTTCAATCCAGGTTCGTACTCTCATATGCCGATTCCTTTTCCCTTGCTTCTTGTCCCTAACTTTCCTGCGTCCTCCTGTGGAAAAAAACACTCCCCAAAATGTCAGTCGATTTGTTGTTTGTCCAAAAATATCGGTGCACTTCTCAGTCTGTGTGTGTGTGTGTGTCAGAGAGCGTTAAGCAAGGTAAGCACTAGTGGTTGTGGTGCTCATACCCAGCGTTGAAGGCCTACTTGCATAGCTTCGAAACCAAAATGTAAACACCACGCTCTTCCTGAGCCGCTTTACTATCGCCAGATGGAGTAGTCGAACGAACGAATGCCCCACATAGGAATTACAGTCACGGGCCACCAGCCTCAGGTTCGGCCCCGAAACGTTACTCATCGAATGTGACTCGGGGCCAGGGGTCCGCAAAGGAGACAGGCAGGCACTTTTTACTGGCCCACCTCGTCTCCGACCATGTGTCCGCCCCTCCACGTCGTCTGCCACTCGTAGCGGATGACCCGCTTTTCTGTCACACTTCTGGATGCGACACACTTACTAGTGGCACACATATCGGCCTTCTCTCTCTCTCTCTCTCTCTCTCTCTCTCTCTCTCTCTCTCTCTCTCTCTCTCGCTCTCTCTCTCTCTCTCTCTCTCAGGCGGCACACCAAAGAACTAAGTCAGACTTAAAAGGAAAAAAAGCGCACGTGCCACTTAGGCCACCTGGGAGTGGGAAACAAGGCCACTGGGCCGGTGCTGGCGGCAGTCATGTCTTTTCTAAGTTAATGGATCGCTGCAAGCAAATCTGCAGGGAGCGGGAGCTCAATTATGAATCCTTAATCTGATGGTGGAGTGTGTGGCCAAAAAAAACACACACAAAAAAAAAAACCACTTAGAGTGAGTCCAAGTTGTCCGAAAACCAGTCTAGTTTGTGGGTTTCCCAAACCCATGGCTCGTGTCCTTGGGCAGAATGTTAGGCGCTGCTGGATGGGGGGTCTTTGATTCGGATTGCCGCCCGCCTCCCGAGCGAGTTCCCGCTGTGCAGCACTCCTGTTATTCTCCTTCCCAAGGCTGTAAATTGAACGTTTCTTTAGAAGCAGCTGCCCTCTTGTCACAACTCCAATTACCAGCGGGCCACACCTCAAGTTACTATGTTGACGGCGCGTTGATTTGATTTTGTGTGTGTGTGTGTATGAGAGAGAGTGTGTGCATTGGTGTGTGTGTGTGAGAAAGAGTGTGTGCGTTGGTGTGTGTGTGCGAGAGAGAGTTTGTGTGTTGGTGTGTGTGTGTGAGAGAGAGTGTTTGCGTTGGTGTGTGTAGTGAGAGAGAGTGTGTGCGTTTGTGTGTGTAGTGAGAGAGAGTGTGTGCGTTTGTGTGTGTGTGAGAGAGAGTGTGTGCGTTGGTGTGTGTGTGAGAGAGAGTGTGTGCGTTGGTGTGTGTGTGAGAGTTGGGAGCGTGTGTTCTCAGCCCAAATGGCCGATAAGAGAGAAGCTCCACCACCCATACTGTTATGTTGTCCCTCTTTACTGAGTGTGACGCTTTGCTAAAGAAGCTGCTCTCCAGGCCGAGATGAATGAGGGTTAGAGGTGGGGGCACTGAATGATTCATTAGCCACCTGGCACTAAGAAAGCAAGTACTGTCTAACAGTAGACCATCGCAGCAACACTGTCAAACGTGTGTGTGTGTGTGTGTGTGTGTGTGTGTGTGTGTGTGTGTGTGTGTGTGTGTGTGTGTGTGTGTGCGTGCGTGTATATGCTTGTGTGTGTTTGGCTGTGTGAGTGGAAGTGTGCATGCATGTGTGTGTGTATGTGTGAATAACCTGTACATAATCCCTACCATATGGCTAAATTCATCCATCCATTCTATCTCAGCTAAAAGTTGTCAACGGTTTCGTCAAACTTTGATCAAAACGGACTTTTCCCTCACATAATAGATTGCAGTCGCGTCGATGTTTAGGCGGTCAAAGGGGTAATTCAAGAAGTGAAATGGCAGCTTTGTTATTAAAACGATTTGCAGAAGCATTTCTTTGGTCTCATTTTTAATCATGCTCTCCTAATTGAACTGCATATAAACAATAGCTTCCAGTCCCAAATGGGCAGCCATTGGGAAAAAAAGACCCTGGTATTTATTCTGTGACTAATAGTGAATAAACGCTTTTCATTTTGAAATCCCATTTGACGGGAAGCGGCATGAATGCGGGGTCGCTTTTTAGCGGGCGGGCCATTATGAACGTTGTGTTTGATTAGAGGCCGTGGCAGAGGAGCAGCCGCCGTCGTGCCTGTCATTACGTGGCTGTTGTTACGTACTGTACGGAGGATATCGAAACAAAATGGCAGCCACGTGATGTGGCGCATAACTGCCCCTCCTCCCCCTCCCCCTCCCCTCCCCTCCCCTCGCTCTCTCTCTCTCTCCTCGTTCGGTGGCGTCCTCCGTGTAGGTGGAGGTGTGTGGGAGAGGCGGCATTCTGTTCGTGTAATGAATTCAGCCTCTCCAACGTCGGTTTTGGTTCATTACTTTGAGCCAGGGGAGCTCCTCGCGGCGCTCCGAGCCGAGCCACTTGCGCCACCGCCAGAGTTCGCCCTGACGCGTTGGCGAATCGGTTCGAACCAAGCCGTTTTTTTTGGGGGGGGGGGGGGGGGGGTCCATCGCGACGCGACTGTCGTAATGTTTCTGATTGGGGTCGCTAGGCAAAGACCCGGGATGAGACAGAACCTGGCCCTCCCTTTGGAGCCGGGGGTGTGTTTGGAGCAGGCGTTCTGTGGTGGAGCCGCCGTGCTCTGCGTCGTTCTGCCAGGGTCTCAGTCCAGGTCAGCCTTCAAGGCGCTTCCGAGCTCCCCTGTGTTCACTGGGTTTGATGGCTGCTGCGGAACTCTCCTCTACGCTCGCTTTTCTACCCCCTTCTAGCTCTCTCTCTCTCTCTCTCTCTCTCTCTCTCTCTCTCTCTCTCTCTCTCTCTCTCTCTCTCTCTCTCTCTCTCTCTCTCTGTCTCTCACTCACTCACTCACTCTCTCTCGCTCTCTCTGTCTCTCTCTCTCCCTGATTGCTCACTGCTTTCAGCTGAGATTCTGCGTGGGCCCACACTTGAGTTTCTGCCATGTGCTTCCTGCGTCCCCCACCCCTCCATACTCCTCATGCACATACATCCTCCCCCACACCTCCTAGCACTATCCAAAGACTGTGTGCATGTGAGTGTAAGGCCGGGATGTGTCTTTCAGTGTGTGTGTCTGTGTGTGTGTGTGTGTGTGTGTGTGTGTGTGTGTGTGTGTGTGTGTGTGTGTGTGCGCGCGTGTGAGCCCAGTTTCTAGATTACCCCCTCTCTACGACAACCCTCGACGATCTATTCAACCTCTAACTGTCGATGATTGCAGAGTGCTTCCGATGCTTAGTGGAGCAAGGCTGGTTACCTGGGCAGAAAAACGCAATTATTTCCCAGATATCATTTCCGGTTCTAAGAGAGGAGAGACTCAGCCTTGGTTTGTCTCTTCCTCCTGTTGGGCCTCCTGTTGCTTCCAGTGCTGCGGTGCGTAGGTGGAGGGATGTCAATAGTGTGGGGGCTGTTGGGAGTGGAGAGAGATGCCTGCAAGGTGAATGTGGTTTGAATCCTGTGGCTGTGTCCGTGACGATAGCGAACGATGTGTTCAGACTTAATGATAGGCGCTATCTGTCGGAACTCAAACGCACTGGCGCCAGGAGAAGCTGTCTAACCCCCATGGCGGTCTTTGCCTAGGCCAGCGTCTGTTTGTATGGCAACCGTTTTTTTTTTTCCTGTCGGAATACTTACCCCTAGCCAGACCAGACGAGACGATGTCAATCTTAGGATTGTGCGTCCAATAATGATTTCGGTAAATGTAGCCTAGCAACAATGGCTGTGCGATACGGGCTTAGACCTGTTGTCGCGATGCTGCCTACCCTACACAAGGTGAAATGATGGTTCCGCATTGAAAAATGTGCCCGAAAAGAGGTGTGTTTCAATAACAACAATGTCACGTTTTACATTGTGATTTTGACTCATGTGAAATACAGAATACACAGCGTGTAACAGCACAGCTTTGGAGTTAATCTAAGGTGTATCTCGTAACTTTTGACGGAGCGGCCAATTGCTTACAGCCATTGTTCTTACGCTACATTTGCCTACTTATCTAAATAACTCATTATTGGACGTACAATCATAAGATTGATATCGATCATGGGTTAACAAGGAACATGACTTATTTCCCCCAAAACTATCACTTAAACAATTTACTATACATCTAACTCCCTCTGTGCCAGTGTGATTGTATGTGTATATGTATGAGTTTGTATTCGTTTTTACGAGTGTGTGTGTGTGTGTGTGTGTGTGTGTGTGTCCCTTTAGAATCCTGGCCACTGCAGGTGCCCACATGAACATTCCAGTTGACCTGCGGACCCTGAGGGCGGTGCGGGTGCTTCGGCCTCTCAAACTGGTCTCTGGTATTCCCAGTGAGTAAACTACAACTCCCATTACCCCCACTTGCTCTCATCAGCAGGCACACCATCCAATGTCTTCTGAATTACAGTCTTCACCATAAAATTCAAAGAAAGGGGCTCATTCCATAGTTTTGAATTGACAACGAACCAGCACGCAGTGGCGGGTCTAAGGGGGGGGCAAAGGGGGCCACGGCCCCCTCGGAAATCGGAGTGGCCCCCCCTGGTGCCCCCCCATCCCCGCAGGCCAGCAAGCCGTGTGTTGATCCCGTGTCTCTCCAGGCCTCCAGATCGTGCTGAAGTCCATCATGAAGGCCATGGTGCCTCTGCTCCAGATCGGCCTGCTCCTCTTCTTCGCCATCCTCATGTTCGCCATCATCGGCCTGGAGTTCTACAGCGGCAAGCTGCACCACACCTGCCTGCCCGCCGACGACATCCTGGGTAGGAGCCGCTCTGCCTTCCCTGTTCCTCTATCTATCTATCTATCTATCTATCTATCTATCTATCTATCTATCTATCTATCTATCTATCTATCTATCTATCTATCTATCTATCTATCTATCTATCTATCTATCTATCTATCTATCTATCTATCTATCTATCTATCTATCTATCTATCTATGTATATATATATATATATATATATATATATATATATAGTCAGAAGTTTGGACACACTTTCTCATTCAAGGTAATGGGAAAATGTGTCCCAACTTTTGACTGGTACTTTATATATATTTGCCTATGGCAAAGACGACAAACAAAAAGACAGATGCATCCTGTTTCCCCCACACTCCTAGCAAACCGATGTTCTCTGTCTCAGTCCTAAGTCCTACCCCACCTGCCAGCCACCCACCTGCATCCACACTGAGTGGCTACCTTTATGAATATGGAGAAAAGCATGAACAAAGTACGAGCCGGAACATCGACGCAAAAATCACACGTATGCTTATCGCACAGATATGAATCTTACAGGGAGCTACACTAACGAGCGTGTAAATGAATCGGTTTAATGTAAACGGTGCATGTGTACACCCAGTTACTCAAAGACGGTTGCTTTTCTTGTACAACAGGGAACGGGGAGCAGGGTGTTAAATGTCTTTGTTTGGGTGCGGGAGCGTTTGCCACGCGGTGGGAGAGATATCATTAGCGTTGGTGTGCTGAGCCGCACATTGCCTGGTTATTAGCTGCATTCTAATTAGTCAACAACTGTAATTGCTCCAGTCAAAATACAGCGTGACACACATTACGCTAGCCCCAGAATAACCACTGGTGTCCATTTTGGTGAGACGTTGTTTTATATGTTTTCCTGGGTTTTTCTTATCTTTTTTTTTTATCTTAACTTACTTTCTAGTTTCGGGCCACAGTTAGGATAAAACTGACTTGTCAGCCCAAATGAAACGTCCTGAAATGACCTCGTCCCTTTCTCCCTTCCCACCCCGATGTGTCGTTCCCTAGACAACGAGACAGTTGATGCCTCGGAGGTGGAGTTTGCGTGCGGCGTGCGAAGGTGTCCCGAGAAGTACAACTGCAACGGCTCCTGGATCGGCCCCAACGACGGCATCACCCAGTTCGACAACATCCTGTTCGCGGTGCTCACCGTCTTCCAGTGTATCACCATGGAGGGTTGGACGGCCGTGCTCTACAACGTGAGTCCCACCGCACTCACCATCTCACTGCAACAAAAAACGAAAAAATCGAAGCAAGACCAAATATGTTGTATCAAGCCATTATATCTAATATCTCTTAATATAAGCTAAATTATCTCCCTAAAAATCATGGATGTTGGATGTTATTTATTTCCAGAAAATTCATTCATAATTTTTTCTTGTTCCATTGACAGATCATTTTGCTTGAAATACAAAATAAACACAAATAAACAAACACAATTATTTGCCAACAGATCTTGATAATTTTCTTGAAATAATTAGCATAATGCAACATGCCGGATTCGTAGGAAGATAATTGAGCTTATATTAAGAAATATTAGATATATTGGTTTGATACAAGATATTTGTTCGTGCTTTGATTTCGTTGTTTGCTGTGCTCTTTGCGACAGCTGGAGTGCACGGCTAGACCTGATCGGAATGCTTCTCCATGCTGCAAGTCATGTAGTTGGATGCATGGAGGCTGTGCCGTATTTGTTACCAAAGTGGGAACGCAAACTGTGTGATGTCAGTTCACCATGCTACTGACCCTAACCCTAACCCTAACCCTAACCGACCCTTATCTGTTCTCTTCAGACCAACGATGCTTTGGGCTTCACGTGGAACTGGGTGTACTTCATCCCGCTGATCATCATCGGCTCCTTCTTCGTGCTCAACCTGGTCCTGGGAGTCCTCTCTGGGTGAGGCGGACATCTTCCCTTATCCTTGTGTGTTTGGTGGTCTGTGCCTTCACTATGGCGGCCCCTTTGTGGTCCCTGTGGCCCCTGGTGATGACATGCTCAGTTCCGAAAAACAAAAGATCTGGCCTGCTCCACTCAAACGACTAACTAAACGATATGCAAAACTAAAAATGAAGGAAGGCCCGATGGGCTGAGACGCTTCCGTGATGCTGCATCTTTAATAAAGAAAAGAGATCTTACGGCCATTTGCCAGTGCTGACTTTATTTCTGTTGGCACGCTTCATTCCGAGCCCATCGAGGCGGATGGAATAACAGCCCCCTTTGGGCCCGTGTCCTGCCGTCCGCAGGGAGTTTGCCAAGGAGAGGGAGAGGGTGGAGAACCGCCGAGCCTTCATGAAGCTGAGGCGCCAGCAGCAGACGGAGCGGGAGCTCAACGGCTACCGGGCCTGGATCGACCGAGCAGGTACCGGCCCGGGCTACGCGAGGCGCGAGGCGCAAAAACACCGCGCGGAGCCCCAGAGAGCAGGGTGCCCCTTCGGCGCGGGAGCGCTTTCGACGTTCGGCTTGCCTTGTGCGCTTTGTCTGAAAGGGGTTCGCTCTATGGGAGAGAATAGGGAGAGTGAGCAGAGAGTCAGTGACAGGAAACCAAAAGGGAGGGTTCTGGATAGTCACATTTTATTTGGATCTTCCCCATTATATTGCTTCTCCTGAGGAAAACAAGGGATGGTAATTGTAAGACAAGTTTTTTTTTGCTAAAACCCCATCCTCCCGGCTTTGTTTGCTTTTCGGGCTAAAATTGGCGCGTTGAAGGTGCCGATGTTGAATTTGTGGATTTAGAGTAGCTTTGTGGAGCTGCACACACTGTGCTATAATGGCAATCTACAGTATGTGTCTCCCACGCAAGTAGAGGTTGAGGGAGAGGTGACACTGACTCACTGACTCAAGAGCGGCGTGTGTGTGTGTGTGTGTGTGTGTGCGCGGTTACGCGTTTGTGTATGCAGAACCACAAGCGTGTGTATGAATGCGCGTCTGTGCAGGTAAGAGTGAGGGAGAGTGTGCCTGTGTTGTGTTTCTGTGTGTGCGTTTGCGTGTGTGCGGGTGTGTTTGTATGCGTGTGTTTGTGTCCGTGAACCAACAGTTGCGCAAGTCGTCATGGTGGTATGAGTGTGTGTGTGTGTGTGTGTGTGTGTGTGTGTGTGTGTGTGTGTGTTTGAGTATGTTAGAGAGGACAGATAAAGTGAAGTGAGAGGGAAGGTGAGGAGATGTGTGCATTAGTCACAGGAATCAATGACTCCGGAAGAGGGTGGCTCAGGCCGCTCAAAGTGGAAAGTTGCTCGCCAACACCGAAGAAGCTCCTCCTGATTAGCTAAAGCTTTCCTCTCAGGACATCAACACACCAAAGCTCACTGTAAACAAACACAGTCTTTTTTTCCCCCGGCGATATAAATAGGTGATTGCCACGCTTGGCTGTGAGGGTGTGATTATAAAATGGGGTGATTTCTATTTGTGTATGAACTGTAATCTACTCCAATACGTTCTTTCACAGAGGAAGTTATGCTCGCTGAGGAGAACAAAAACTCGGGGAGATCTGCTTTAGACGGTAAGAACACCCACAGACAATTGGCAGAAGGGTCCGCGTTGAAATGCCTCACTTGTCTGCTTCGCTGTCAATATTTGCATGACAAATCATTTTAAATTCATCATAAAATGAACCATTTTCTTACATCTTGCTGCATTTCATTTCAGCGTTTGTCACAGTCTCTAAGTAAAGTGTAAACATTGAACCCATCGGGCTGGACTGTACATATATTTTCCCTCGCGTTGATAGCTAAATAAATAAAGGCAAATACAGAGAACACTGTGACCTACAGTAGTCTGAAACTGAACATGGTGATAATTGATAGCTGAGCTGTGTAACCTTGTCAGGGAAAACGTTGCATAGCCACATGAAGGTCATTAGCTTTGACGCCCCTGGATATCACTGTTGTCTTGGTAACAGTTCAGCGGAGAAGACTAACGTCTCTTGACTCGACTTTCCCCCTCATTTTACACTCGATATAAAATCCCTCTACTGCCCAAGCAAATAGCTGTCTTTCATTTTCAGATACTTGATTATGACCGAGCATTGAGTATCCTGTGTCACAAGCAACCCTCAAACTTTTCCGTTTCCTCTATGATAGCTGATATTATATGCCGAGAGGAATTACATTTGATGAATGATGATGTTGAGGCTCAAGCAAGATTAATACAGATAAGATTTAATATGGTTGATCCCTTCACATAGCAGTTCATCCACAGAGTATTGGTCTGAACACAGGGACACGAAGCAAGAAGAAGAAAGTTCTTTGTGCCCTTCCCATGATATACTCAGAGAATAACAAGTCCACTTGCACATATGGTTCTCATCACCTCTCCTAGTTGGTAAACAACCCCTTATATCAGCATTCCTACCTTTTTCATTCTTTCTTGACCAATGACCTGCGCGCCTGTGACTCAGCGCGTATGCGACGTGCCTAAATTATTCATCCCAACACTCTAAATACATTATTTGGTAATAGTATGACGAAGATGTGGTTTCTCCGTGGAATGTGTGTGGTTAGTGTTGAAGCGAGCCACCAGTAAGAAGACTGGCACCCGGCGAGGTGGCCCTGGAGAGGACAAATACGCGGACATGTCTACAGCCGGTGAGTATGGAACTACAGCCTGCTGTCAACCTTTGACCCCTTTCTGGTTTAGAAAAAAAACCTGTATCTTCACCAGCACTCCACCGTTTCTTTTCTTTTCTTTTCTTTTCTTTTCTTTTCTTTTCTTTTCTTTTCTTTTCTTTTCTTTTCTTTTCTTTTCTTTTCTTAAAATGTTTCCTTTCCTTTCCTCTCCTCTCCTCTCCTCTCCTCTCCTCTCCTCTCCTCTCCTCTCCTCTCCTCTCCTCTCCTCTCCTCTCCTCTCCTCTCCTCTCCTCTCCTCTCCTCTCCTCTCCTCTCCTCTCCTCTCCATTCCTTTCCTTTCCTTTCCTCCCCCACCCCCCCCCCCCCCCTCCTGTTTCTATGCTTTCACCCTCTACCTATGGTTGTTTCCCTCCGCTCTTTCACACCCTACATTCTCCTGTCCCCCTCTCTCTCTCGCCCCTCCCCTCGCTGCCAGGTATGTCCCGCTCCAGGGTCAACTTCCGCAGCGGCCGACGCGGTCCGGCGGCGTACATGCGCCGCAAGGAGCGCATGCTGCGCATCTCCATCCGCCGCATGGTGAAGACGGACACTTTCTACTGGACCGTGCTCAGCCTGGTGGCCCTCAACACCATCTGCGTGGCCATCGTCCACCACAACCAGCCGGACTGGCTCTCCATCTTCCTCTGTAGGTCGCTCAAGCTGGCGCTGGGGTTGTGCGGGCTGATTGGTTTTACACACGACGGCGAATAGCGGGCGGCATTGCCTGCCAAAGACACACATATGAAATAGGCAATTTATCAAATCCTGGTTCGATTTTAGGAAAAGGATGTGGACGTGCCGTTGTCTGAATGCATGTGGATTCAAAATAGCTCGCTACCAAGTTTGTTGAAGACTACGTTATTGAAACTAACCTTTTGTTTTTGTGTTCCTGTGACTACCAGACTATGCAGAGTTTGTGTTCCTTGGCCTCTTCTTGGCCGAGATGTTCTTGAAGATGTATGGCCTGGGGTTCCGCCTTTATTTCCACTCCTCGTTCAACTGCTTTGACTGCGGGGTGAGTTCATCCATCTCACACTTGGCCTCGACTGGCTAGAAATGTAGACTAGGACCCAGTGGGATACCGAAGAGGGATGCCTCAACCCAAACCCAGAAAATAGGGGCTTTGCAAACGCAAAGAAAGAACTACTACGGTACTTGGGGAATCTAAATCAAGATTTGAAAACTAAATAATTGAACTGCCCATAGTAATTATGCAAACGCTTTGGGAACTGTGAAAAGTCCATAAAGGCGCTATATAAGTGCAGTCCATTACCATTTACCAAACCTGTAATATTCGCATACCGTGCCACCCCTAGCTGTCAGAAGGGTTAAACGTTCTGTGGTGCCAATGCTCCGCAGGTAATTGTTGGCAGCATCTTTGAGGTGGTGTGGGGTTTCTTCCGGCCTGGCATGTCTTTTGGCATCAGCGTTCTGAGGGCTCTGAGACTCCTGCGGATCTTCAAGATCACCAAGTGAGTCGGATACCATCCCGAGCTGTGACTGTTCCATGGTAGCCTTGTGACGGTAGTATGCCAAGTTTCTTTTGTCCCTGTGTGTAACGTAGTTAAAGTCCCGATCCGCCCTCTCCCTTAGTGCAGCTGCCAAGCTCATTCGCTCATTCATGTTCTCCTGTCTTGGTTGCTGCGAGTTCCCTTCGTCATCAGCGCATCTTCACTCCGTTCACTCCGACGGGTTCAAAACTCGCCAGTCTCCTCACCTCAACCAAATCCGCGGAGCACACGACCCCCTGACCCCCTGACCCCCTGACCTCTTTGGCCTTCACTGGCTCCCTGTCAGTTAGTGCAGCAATGACAAAATCCTTCTCCTCACCTAGATAGCTCCGCGTAACCTGGGCCCCTCCCCTGCCTTTCCGACCTTCTCCAACCCTATCATCCTACCCGGTCCCTAACGACCCTACTCAGCTGGTAAACTGGGCATTCCCAGTGCCAAGCTTAAGAACTTTGGTGATCGTGCATTCTCTAGGGCAGCACCCAAACTATGGACCTCTCTCCCTCCTCTACGTTGCAATTCTAACTATCAATCTTTCAATCCCACCTTAAAATTGATCTTTTCACTATTAGCCTACCCCTAATTCACTCTAATTTAACTGTGATTAATAATCCTCCAACTGATCGTCTGTCATTTTTATTTTACTTTTGTCCCTCCCTAACATAGTTTGCTTTTTGTCTGTTCTCCCTCTTTCTGTGTCATTTTCTGTTGTCATGTTTTCTGTTTCCAATGTGAAGCGCCTTTTGGTTTGATAAAAGTGCTATTTAAATCGAATAATTTACCGTTACCTCCTGACCAATAATGAACAGTTTGAACTCGAGAGCTTTGGTGGTTTGGTGTCAGTTGTTTTCCAAGTCAGTGATGGCTTAGTGGTGTGTGATGGGCTTTGGAAGCTTCTAGTTAGTGTTCCTCTACAGTGTGCCTCTACCTGTGGTTCACTCTTTTCTGTTCTCTCCGTCAGGTACTGGGCGTCTCTGAGGAACCTAGTAGTGTCTCTCATGAGCTCCATGAAGTCCATCATCAGCTTGCTCTTCCTCCTCTTCCTCTTCATCGTGGTCTTTGCCCTGCTGGGCATGCAGCTCTTTGGAGGCAGGTGAGAAGGGACACTGATGGAGCAATGGCCTCCACATAAATATACTGTATGTCATTTAATATATTTCAATATCAATTTATTTTATTTTCAATATATGTATATATATATATAGCTCTGGAAAAAATTAAGAGACCACTCCAAATCTTTCTTAAATCTCTACATGTATGCCAGCCATTCTTTTCCAGTGTCTGTTGAATTCCAGCACTGGCACGCCTCATTCTACGTAATGAACTGATTAGGTGATCGCCTGACCTAAATCTTATTTGAGGAAAAGTAATAAAAAACACTGCTATGGTCATCACTATCCTCTTGTAATAGGACCAGCTTAATGGCAAAGAAGAGCGAGACAGAGGTTTGCAAACGTCACAAGGAATAGACCTTAAAAGCCTAGAGGGAGGTCACCTTCTCTGAGGAGTCACATTTTTGGCTTTGCTTTTACCTGGTCGTCTAATGGTTAGTGTGCCAGCATCTCGCACGCGCTGTGACATTTGGTGAAGGATCGTGTCGGATATTGGGGTGCTTCAGCAAGGCTGGAATCAGAGACCTGAGCCCCGTTGAAAACCTCTGGCATGTGATCCAGAGGAAGATGGAGGATGGTCAGCAGCCATCAAACAAAGCCAAGCTGCTTGAGTTTATATATATATATTGATTGCCTAGTGAGTTCCATACAGGGAGCCGGGGTTCTCCAATGGTTTAGCTATCGTGGGCCTTTTCTGCATTTAGGGTTAGTATTTATTTTTTGGGGTATTTTTTTTGTCATACATTATTTTTTTTTTGCTGTTGACCGTTTCATGGTTGTATAATGAATTGTGTTCCCTGCCCATACTGAATCAAGTGGAGTAATGAAAATGATGCTCTGCGAGGAGAACAATGCATCTGTCAATGGCGTCTTCGCATGAGAGACGGAAGTGACACATCCGGATGAAAATAGCTCCATGTCCTCCTCTCCCTCTGCTTTCCACGATCACATGTGCCCCCCCCCCTCCCCCCTCCCCCCTTCCGTTTTCTCCCTCACTTTCTCCTCTAGGTTCATCTTTGAAGATTACACTCCCACCAACTTTGACACGTTTCCAGCTGCCATCATGACCGTGTTCCAGGTTTGGCTTCCCTCGCATGACACATTGCACCCTGGGATATGTCTGCCCCCCAAGCGGGGATTAAAGAAACTTGCCCGCCCGCCCGCCCTCTCTCCCGCCTCTCCTTTTCCTTCTCGGTTCATCCCACACATCCACGCACACGTGTGAAACACGTCTAAGAACGGCGGGTGCCATTCATCCTGTAGATCAGTATCTTTAGCAGACCCAACACACTGACTGTGCCTTGTACTCCCCGATAAACCATTGATTAGCGCCTACTTGCTCTGTTGACATAGTCGTAGATATTAGTGGAATGATCTCGATAGGAGGTTTCGCTGTGTTCCGAAAAAGAAAAAAAAAGACGAGTTATGCCTCAGCTTTCAGTCGTCCGTTTTACATGTGAGAACACGTCTGTAAACGTGGCGAACGTCGATCTGTTTCACACCAGATACTGACTGGCGAGGACTGGAACGAGGTGATGTACAACGGCATCCGCTCCCAGGGCGGGGTGCAGTACGGCATGTGGTCTTCCATATACTTCATAGTGCTCACTCTGTTCGGAAACTGTATCCTTGGGTTTGCCCCTGAAAACGTTTCTCTATTGAAATGCGTACTTCTGATGTGCCAATCTGTTATGGATCCTTGACCATATTGTGATCAGACACACTGCTCAATGTGTTCTTGGCCATCGCTGTGGACAACCTGGCCAACGCACAGGAACTGACTAAGGTGTGTGTTTGCATGGTTTGCAAATCAAGTCCATTCCTTTCCATCAAGTCAACTGGAATTGGCTTAGTTTCATTGCCTCTTATCACAATAGTAATTTCCCCAAAGTCTATCAAATGTTGTTGGCTTTTTTATGTTGATCTGGCCTACCTCAGGATGAAGAAGAAGAGGAGGCCTTCTTTAACCAGAGATATGCCCGAGGCAAAGATGGACCCATGTCTGAGTGAGTGATCTTGTAATTTGTGTGCAAAAAATAATCTTTAACGATCGCCGTGTAAAATGTCAGTTGAAACGCACGTCACTTAACCTGCTTGCCCGATATTCATGGATAAATGTCTATCGTGTTGCCAGGTAGTATACAGCGATTGTAAGCTACATGGACTTGGTTCCTAGAGACTGCCCGGAATGTTTCTCAAGGACTGCACCTTTAGCTGCATGATGCTCTGCAAGATGACATAGGCATGTTATGTGTATGTGAGAATTTGAATGTGAATGGGCTTGATTTAAAAAGCATGATTTTCTACAGATTGCAACGATGTGGGCAAACCCTTGTGTAAGTTGCATTGTTCAATATTTCAAATCATTTACAGTAAGTACCATACTTAGTCATCATACTCTATGTACGGTAATGTTGTGTGTTACAGGGTTAAAAAGAGTGAACCATTCTAAATGTGCGTGGGGGGGGGGGGCTGCTTTCCCTGTTCCTAACAACGGCCCGCAATTTCTGTTGTGCGACTGTGTTCTCTGCAATGGCTTTTCCACAAAGGCTTTGTGAGGAGTTGTTGGGAACAGCAGGAGGTCTTTGTGTGTCCCTCTGTATCGGGAAGAAGCCACTTCTTTGCAGAGTGAGCGATCGCGGGGCCCAAATTCCTGGCTTGCGGGAAAGCGTGTGGAATTTGGAATTCTTCCAGGGTGGATCAGAAGGCTCACCTAGAAATTGCCTTTTCCTCTATACAGTGTTCTCAGGGAAATATTTGCATGAGCTCTGTGCCATTCCCTCTAGCCCCTAGGTTGTATAACTCTGAATGTGTCATTTGTTTGTTACATATTTGACCGTCAGTCCTCTGTGTCTCGAAGCTATTGAAGTAGTTCTGTGGGCGTGTTTCGATGCGGCCTCCATCCTGTGGTCTTGTTTCTATGCCTGTTACGTGGCACTGCCCAACTTTCATACCGCATTACTCTGAAACCAATTCAAACTATTTGTATTCTTGAGTCAATTGGATTATGGATCACGAAAAGGGAATTTCTTGGACGTTGAACCCAGGCCCCTATGTCAAAGGGGTGACGTTCACCCAGATTCCACCTTTGGGTATGTTTTGGACCGTGTCCCTTCTATTGTTCTGTGTCTGTTACGAAACACTAATGTCTTGTTTTCAACCGATCACTCATTGATTACATGGACGACCAAAGAGTCTGAACACCCGTAAGTAACATTGTCTGCATCTCTGTCGCTCTTTATCACCTCCTGTTATTTTTCCTTCCCAGTTCGAGGTTTTTTCCCCCTACATGTGAGAGTTTCCTCTGTACTTTAATTCTCCACCTATTCCGTTTCTTTTTGCTTTTGTGTCATTAGATTTTGTTTGCTTTTCCCCAGGTATGATCATCTTTTGAAAAGTTGGATGTGTTTTGTATTAGTTTGCTTACTTTCGTCACTTTTTCCAAAAAGTGCACCTTTTCAAAAACAAAAAAAAAAACGTTTCATATTTATTTTCACATCCTAATTTAGACATAAGGTATGAAAGATATTACAGACTTCCGAGTTGATTTTTTGATATGGGGCCCGATGCTGCCACCTAGTGACTATTGTTAATAATGCCCCTTTAGGAGGAGGAGGAGGCCGTATTTGTACAGGAAGAGGGCCATTCACCGTGGCCGCATGGCCTTCCCTGAGGACGAGGAGGACGGGGCCGGGGAAGTGGACGAGCAGCCCCCGAAAGCCTTCATCAACCGCCGGGAGAGGAGGCGGAAGGTCAACATGTCCGTGTGGGAGCAGAGGGCCAACCAGCTGCGTAAGCGACGGGAAAACGCGGCCAGCCGCGAGGTGCTGTTCAGCCCCCCCGCGGAGGACGCGGCGGAGGCCCCCACCCTCTCCCCCGAGGCCAGCCCGGGCCACCTGCCCGAGTCCCCCATGTCCGTGGCCATGCCCATGCCGGAGCCACCCGAGTCGGCGCCCATCCCCCTCATGACCCTGACCGAGGAGAGGCGAGCTGGGGTGAGCCACCGACCGGCCGGGGGAGGGCGACACCGAGTGGCCCGCAAGTGCAGGCCCGGCCCCGGGCCCGAGGAGGGGGCGCGGGCCCGAAGGCACCGCCACCGGGAGGCCAGGGCCGAGGCCAAGAGCCGGGAATCTCCTCACGAGGAGGGCAGCCGCCCGGGCAGCCAGGAGAGGAAGACGCTGGATGAGAGGGAGGAGAAGGAGGAGAAGGACGGTAACGCTGAGGCTGAGGGAGGAACAGTCATTGATGATGTGACCTGTATAGTCAACCCGTACGCAGAGGTCGGAGAGGATAACCACAGGTACGTGACGTTCCTATAAATGTAAGATAAGGAAACAAAGGCCTGAGGCTTTTCATCTTGATATAGGGTGTGAAAAAATGAATGTTAATAAACCAAATCCACGCTCCTCTTCAGGGACAGCGTGCCGAGCTCAGACTTCCCCGAGCCCCCCATGTGTGAGGAGCTCCACGGTTCTCTGACCCCACCCTTATTAGACCTGACCCAAGCCGAGAACCCAGACATGGAGGAGAACGTCCAGCAGGACTCCCTGGTCGTGGACGCCCCGGGAGAGCCAGCCTCGGAGGCCCAGGAGCTGTGTGCGGGCATCGGTGACGCGGAAAACGAGCCGGCCTCGCTGAACTGTGAGGGGGCCGGTCCGGAGGAGAGTGTGGTGATCGAGATGTCCGTCCAGCCTCTGCTGGAGCTCATACCGACCAAAAGTAAGAGTGGGGGCAGCCGTGTGAACCCAATGCACTTACTTTATTTCTCGGTTCGCTGTCTACGTATGAGTCACTGTCAATGTGAATGGATGTGTGTGTGTGGTGTGTGTGTGTGGCTTCAGATACGCGGTAGTACCCTTGCAGAGGTTGCTGCGGGATCAGTCACACGGCTGACTCACTCCTCTTCTTGATTTCTAATGAGCGCTTCGGCGGACCGGAACATTTTTCATTTTCTCACTCGGGGTTTTTGTTTTTTGGTAGAGACCAGCAAAGAGTTGGTGGCCTTCCAGTCAGAGCAGAAGGAGAAGGAGGAGGAGACGGAGGAGGAGGGGCCCGCTCCTCCTAAACCCGTCCTACCTGACAGCATGTTCATCTTCAAGTCGTCCAACCCGTAAGCCTCCCAAACTCCCTGGTCATATGCCCAGCAGATCCACGCAATTACCGATTCCTCCTGAATTGTCCTGTAGCGCACGATAACACTCCTTTAAAACGTCCTCTATTCAAACAAAAGTCACCGACAAGTCGACATACACAGCATGACCGATATACATTCAAATAACTTATACCGAGTCCTCATCGATGGTGTGGCATACAACTGCGTGTCTTCAACCATTGCCCTCTCAAATGATAGCCTCAGAAGAATCTGCCACTTCCTGGTGACCCTGCGCTACTTTGAGATGACCATCCTTCTGGTGATCGTGGCTAGCAGCATCGCGCTGGCCGCTGAGGACCCCGTCTGCACCAACTCGGATCGGAACAAGGTTAGCTCTGACCCCCCCCCCCCCCCCCCCACCCCTCCCAACGTCTACGCCCCGGGGGGTCGACCATGACACTGCGTTTTCGATGTGGTCCAAAGAAACGCGTGTCTGTGTCATGTCTCTTGCTCTCACACAATAATGTTTGTCTAAAATGGCTGTAATCACGTATTCTCACTCAGAATTATGATATTTTACAGAATATTATGCCGGTTTAAAAAAAGAAAATACCCTGCTCCTCTTATTGCTTTTAGAATGAAATGTGTCCCGTGCTGGTGAGACGTCCACTGTGTCTTTCTTCTCTCCGACCAGGTCCTTCGCTATTTCGACTACGTCTTCACGGGAGTGTTCACCTTCGAAATGGTCATAAAGGTCGGAAACGTGACGACGTGCTTTGTCTTCCCCCGGCATTAGTTGACCGTACGTTGTTTTCAAAATATGTTTCTGCGTGTGTGCGTCGTGGTCCAACGTGTGTTTGGGCGGGGGTGTGTGTGGGCATGGGTTTTGTCTCTCCAGATGATCGACCAGGGTCTGATTCTTCACGACGGCTCCTACTTCCGTGACCTGTGGAACATTCTAGACTTCATCGTGGTGGTGGGAGCTCTCATCGCCTTTGCGCTGACGTAAGTCATCGTGGAGGGCCGGCGGATGACTAATAACTGACTCACTGCCACGCATCACCTCTCAACTAATACTATATATATATATATATATATATATACACGACCATGGTAGCTGCTCTTCATTTTCCTAACCCTAAAGGAACAGTTTAGTAGCATGCCACAACATCAATTGCGTAAAAAGGATAAACAGTTATGCGTGTGAAAACAGATTTAGGACTTGCAGCTGTGTGGAATCAAATGCAATGAGACCAAGACCTGACACTGGGGATCTTTCTGGAAGTTTTGAAATAGACCTCAGACGCCTTTTGATGTCTTTTGCTGTACCCCCTGCCGATGCTAATGAACCTGCTGACATCTTTGTGCCTCTCTCCTTTCCTTGTAGTAGATGTGTTGATTTCTCTGTTGTGGATGTAGCTGTGCGATCCCTTTGCGAGCTGTGCTCACATCTCTCTTTATGCCTCGGTTTTTCTCTGTTGTTGCCGTGGATTATATCACTGTTGGCGTCGCTGCCAGGAATGTCATGGGGTAAAGACGACCACTCCGCTCACACCTCCTTAACTCCGCTCTCACGTGTGCACTTCCTGTTGTTTGTCCTTCACACCGTCCTGTCCTTCCTGTCTGTTAGTCTCGGCTCGATTGGTGTGTTAGTCCTGTTGGTGACTTCCTCTCAAGGCCAGTCCTTTTCGTGCGCCTCCAGATAGTTGCACTGCCAAATTTACATAGACGCTTAATTCGTCCCTTTTTTTTTTATCACCAAAAGAATAAGTTGCTTTTTCCAATTTAGTTTTGAAACGTGTGTCTTTGAAGATAGTGTGTGTGTGGGTGCAATTTTTTTTGCTGGTATTTATTGTAACTTGTGGGTGTTTTTAAAGTGCATGTATGTGTGTGTGAGTGTGTGCGTGTGTGTGTGTGTGTGCGTGTGTCTGTCTGTGTGTGTGTGTCCCTCTGTGATCGCGTTCCCTGTAGTAATAAACACACCCTGTTCACAGGAACAACAAGGGGCGAGATATCAAGACCATCAAGTCTCTCCGGGTGCTGCGTGTTCTGAGACCCCTCAAGACCATCAAGAGGCTGCCCAAACTGAAGGTGCCATGCCGAGTCACCTGCCCGCCCTCCGAAACATCTGCCGCCACTCTTCCATCAGTCTCTTACCCGCCCGCGAACCCCGCACCCTTTCTTCATCCTCCTCTTCCTCTTTATGGCCCAGGCGGTGTTCGACTGCGTGGTCACGTCGCTGAAGAACGTCCTGAACATCCTCATCGTGTACCAGCTCTTCATGTTCATCTTCGCCGTCATCGCCGTGCAGCTCTTCAAGGGGAAGTTCTTCTACTGCAACGACGGCTCCATGGACTCGGAGAAGGAGTGCCAGTGAGTGGCTGTCTCCTTACGTCGGGCCGGGTCTGGCACGGGCTGATCCCACACACTGGATCCATGGAGACACAAAAACACACAGGGCCCGATTTAACTAAGATCCCAAAGAAAGGGTACTAAATGGCACGTGCAATCCAACAGATTGCACATTTATATCGCAGCCGTTTAGCAGGTGATTAACTAAGAGTCATTGCGTGAATGATATCAGGTGCAAACAGTTATATTTAAATGAGTGGGTTGCGTTTTTTGAAGGGATACCCGGCACGCATAGTTTGGATGGGAAACGGTACTAAAGGAAAATTCAATTGGATCCTATCTAATTAGAGGTACTAGTGGAAGAGCCCTATAAGGACATTGTTGAGCCGCAGCCAATATATATAAATATAACAAAAGGAAATGCCATATGGGAGATTATGCCGTGGGGAAAAGAAAAAAATCAACAGATGCAATTAAGAGAAGATGGCAAGATATTAGGTGAAGAACAAATGTTAACAGAGTGGTAAAAAAAAATCAGTTCTTTACGTATTCTTAGGTTTTCCTTGCGTCTCCTTCTCACCACAGTAAGAGCAGCCCTCTCTCCCAGTGCGCACATCTGATAAGTACACGCCCCGAAGTTGTACTAAAACACACATGCAATCTCTTCTCCAGGTTTGATAAATATCACTGCAGGTGCCAAATGCATGTGTTGGCATGCATCCTCCCAGTATTTTGCACAATCATGTAGAAACGGCCATTATTGGATATGCGTTCAGGCAAATGTGTAAAAAGGAGAAGGTGCGTTAAATTGCACATTTGAAAGACGCAATCCTCACTGCACCTCGTTCGCAGATCAGCTTGGACATTTTTTTTTTTTTTCCGGGTGTTATGACGTTTACACATGGTTTAACACAAGCAAACCTTTAGTAAATCAGGCCCACGCTGTACTAAAACAAATACCAATGTGTTTATACCATGTATGTCTATATAATGTGATAGAGAGTGAAGTACAGCTTCATTGTCCAGCGTTTGAGTGAAAATATTTCCTGTGCACTTTAAAGGATAGCGAAAGACGTGTTTTCTAGTTACGAGTTCCACTCCCTTTCTTGCGTTTCTACCCGACCCTTGTGCCAGTAACTAAGCTCCTGGAAGCTCCAGGCGCCTAAATGTAAACGGCGCGCTGAAATTGCCTCTGCGTCGCTCCTCTCCCCGCAGAGGCTACTACATCGACTACTCCCGGGACAAGAAGGAGGTGAAGAAGCGCGAGTGGAAGAGGCACGAGTTCCACTACGACAACGTCTGCTGGGCACTGCTCACCCTGTTCACCGTGTCCACCGGCGAAGGCTGGCCCCAGTAAGTCACCTTTGACCCCTGCCGAGAGGTCAGGGTATGGGCCTCCAAGGCACAGGCAGCATAGGATAATAAGTTGTGAGAGTGAACTCGTGCTGTGTAAGTGAACAGACTACCAGAGACTATACGATGTTAATGTGAAGCTAACGTATCCTAACGTCAAATGTTGTCACTTAACAAATGTATACCTAGTGTGCAGGTTCCACTTTGCTCTTCTCAAAGCTGACGTATCACAACCATGACATTAACATAAACTGTCGCAGACCGCGCCCACACAAAAACTTGCCCAATTCAGATAACTGATAGTCCCCACAATTACGTCCGAGCACTTTCGACACTTTCTAAGCACGCTCTTTCCCAATGTACTGATGATTTTCTGATGTGACCCTGTCCCCTCTGTGTCCCCTCCCTCCTCCCAGGGTCCTCCAGCACTCTGTGGACGTCACGGAGGAGGACATGGGGCCCAGCCGCGGAAACCGCATGGAGATGTCCGTCTTCTACGTGGTCTACTTCGTGGTCTTCCCCTTCTTCTTCGTCAACATCTTTGTGGCTCTGATCATCATCACCTTCCAGGAGCAGGGCGACAAGATGATCCAGGAGTGCAGCCTGGAGAAGAACGAGGTACGGAGCCCGTGGTGTGTGATCGAGCGGCACACAGTACCGCGCTCTCGACAAAAACGTGCCTTTATTCCCGCCCTTTGAATCATGTTTTAAATTGACCAAAAACTGATACAGTGACAAAAACTACAATATAATAATCCCATTTTAAGGAATTGCCCAGCTCTCTTAGCTATCCAGTGCTCTGACCAGGTGCTTTCTCTCTCCTCAGAGGGCTTGCATTGACTTTACCATCAGTGCCAAGCCCTTGACCCGATACATGCCTCAGAACCGGCAGACCATCCAGTACCGCCTGTGGCACTTTGTGGTGTCGCCCTCCTTTGAGTACACGGTGCTGGTCATGATCGCTCTCAACACCGTGGTCCTCATGATGAAGGTACGGCAGCGACGACGACTTCAGTGTGAAACGGCACGGGGCTACGCTCCCCACGCTGTTAATCCTACGCAGCACGGCTTGGTTTATCGACCGAAGCCGTGTTCGAGTCGTTCGATGTACAATCACGATTGTAGCCGAATAGGCTTCTTTTTCTCGGCGCTGTCTAATGGTGTGCCTGCGGTCTGTTTGCAGTACCACTCGGCTCCAGCCGCCTATGACACGGTCCTCAAACACCTAAACACAGCGTTCACTGTGCTCTTCTCCATGGAGTGTGTTCTCAAGATCATGGCATTCGGGATTGTGGTAAGTCCGATGCAACACCGTCAAATGGAGAAGCCACTGCGATCCGATCTGAATTGACTTTTTGTGTACATTTTGTTTAATTTACCTTTATTTTACCAGGTTAGTCTCATTGAGATTCATAATCTCTTTTGCAAGAGACACCAAAAAAGCAGCACACACAAATGAACATAAAACACAGACATTCTGCATAAAATCGGAGCATTTAAATTCAACTAAATCCATAAAATATTCCTAAACATCTAAAGGTGAAAAACACTGACTAACACATATTGTGTCATGTTATAAATGTTTTATCCTGGCTCGAAAACTATTTCTTTAAGCTTTATCATTTTTGGAAGTCGGTTCCATGTTCCAACTTCTGTTTTGCCTCCCACTCAGAATTACTTTCGAGACACTTGGAATATTTTCGACTTCATCACAGTGCTGGGCAGTATCACCGAGATCATCGTGGATTTACAGGTTTGGCAAAAATACGTTCAAACTGCATTTCTAGCTCACTTATTTTACTTCGCTTGATATCCCAGAATGCATTTTACAGAAAAAAAAGCCATGTGTTATACTCACCTGCCCAATCAAGTGTTAAATTAGATGTACTTATGATGTATCCCTTTACTACCTAACGTTAAAAATGGTCCCTTCCCGCAACCTCCATTTCTGTCTGCCCCCCTTCTCTTTCTTCTCCCTAGTCTATCAACACGTTCAACATGAGTTTCCTGAAGCTGTTCCGAGCGGCCCGGCTCATCAAGCTGCTGAGACAGGGCTACACCATCCGCATCCTCCTTTGGACCTTTGTCCAGTCCTTCAAGGTCTGCCCTGATGACCGTCCTATGTATGGACTCTCTTGTCCTCGCTGGTTGGAGAGTCCATCATGGACCTGTTTTCTTCTGTTTTTACTCACAGGCCCTTCCTTACGTCTGCCTGCTCATTGCTATGCTGTTCTTCATCTATGCCATCATTGGAATGCAGGTACATGATCATTATAAAAATAAAAATAATAATAATAAATATATAAATAAATAAATAAATTAAAATGGCAACTTCGGATCTAAGAAATACAAGGTGTGAGTCATGGAGGTTTAAGTCCACCGCAGTCCCTTTTTCTCCCCCTAACGTGACTTTAACAGGTGTTTGGGAACATCAAGCTGAACGACGAGAGCCACATCAATCAACACAACAACTTCAAGACATTCTTTGGTGCTCTCATGCTGCTGTTTAGGTGAACAGGGGACAACTGTGGTATTAACGTGTACAACTTGATGTACAAAGATGCATACATATATTTATAGACGCATAATAGGAACGTTGTTTGGGGCCAAATTCTATATTTAAGGTATTATTAGGAAATTGGCATAATTAAGTTGATTGATTGCTTGAGTGTCTGCCTGCCTGACTGACCAACTGACTGACTGTCTGACTGTGGTATTAATTGATGGATTGATAGGTTGATCGACTGATGGTTTGTTGAATTGATTGGTTCATTGCCCGAATGGGTGGACGAATGGAATGATGGATCAATGTATTTATTGATAGATTGACTGGCTGTCGTTCTGGAATTGACAGGAGTGCAACAGGGGAGTCCTGGCAGGAGATCATGCTGTCCTGTCTGGGGGGTCAGGAGTGTGAGCCCGACCCCTCCATAGCGCCCTTCACCCTGTCGCCCGACCACGAGGGAGGCTGTGGGACCGAGTTTGCCTACTGCTACTTTGTCTCCTTCATCTTCTTCAGCTCCTTCCTGGTGAGGACCCCATATGGAAATATAAACACACACACACACACACTTAAACACACGCACGCACGCATGCACGCACACACACACATGCACACACACACTTAGACACACACACACACACACGCGCACACACACACACTCACACACATACACACACACACACACACAGAAAGCATGTTTAGCGTGTGTCTCCCAAGGAACAGTTGAATTCAATTCCCCCACGTTGCTTTGTTCACTGCTCCCTAGATGTTGAATCTGTTTGTGGCCGTGATCATGGATAACTTTGAGTACCTGACCCGAGACTCCTCCATCCTCGGACCCCACCACCTGGATGAGTTTGTCCGCATCTGGGGAGAGTTTGACCGGGCAGCCTGGTAGGAGACC